>CAUJRP010000010.1:17500-32500 GCA_963402855.1 Ormia ochracea
TGGACGACTCCAACTATGAGAGCTGGTCGGTGCAAATGAAAAGTGTGCTAATACATGGCGGTTTTTGGCACATGGTATCCGGCAAAGTGAAAAGGGGTCTGCTGTAGGTGATCAGGAGAGAGAAAAGTGGGACGGAGATGACGAGAAGGCACTCGCGTCCATAATTCTAAGTGTGAAACCAACTCAACTGAGTTACGTTAAGAATGCCAAGACGTCTAACGAAGCGTGGCAGAAGCTGCAAGCGACGTATCAACCAAAGGGCCCAATACAGAAAGTGTCCCTGTACAGGCGCTTGCTAAGTCTTCAAATGAAGGAAGGAACCAACGTGATGCTACACATCAAAATTTTTTCTGAAATTGTAGAAAAACTGGCAGAAGCGGGCATAGAGATGCAGGAGGAGCTTCTAAGCATAATGTTATTGTGCAGTCTATCTAAGGATTTTGAAAATTTCGTAATCGCAATGGAGACGCGTGACAGTCTTCCTAATTTAAGTTTTCTCAAACAGAAACTTCTGGAAGAATCGGAAAGAAGAAAAGAAAGGGTAGAAGAAGAAACGTACAGTCGACAACAGGCATTCAACGCACGCTCTACGCAGAAACAGAGAAAACAGAACGGCAAGAAGAAGCACTTCGCTGGAAAATGTTTCAACTGTAACGAGGTTGGGCATTTTGCCAGCCAATGTGATAAGAAGAAGAAGCAACAGAAACAGCAACAAGCGTTGTCTATGGTGGCAGCGGCAGGTCGGAGAATGAAGCCGAGTACTTGGTGTGTCGATAGTGGTGCAACGGCCCACATGTGTAATGACAGAAGTATGTTTGTAAGGTTTGAGCGACACAACGAAGAGGTAGACTTAGCTGGCAACAAATTTCTTACGGCTACAGGAAAAGGTGATGTTTACTTGAAATTGAATAATATGGATATTACGCTCGAAGATGTACTGTATTCTCCTGAGTTGCAGGGTAATTTTATTTCTGTTACTAGAGTTGTAGACAGAGGTCTTACGGTCAAGTTTGATGCTGATGCTGCAACAGCCAGAAGACAAGACGGCACTCTTGTGTTTCGTGCAAAAAGGGAAGACAACCTTTTTGTTGTGAACAAGCTACCAGAAACATCTTTTGCTATGTACAGTACGAACGAACTCTGGCACAATAGGTTCGGCCGTCTTAATTACAGAGATTTAGTTGATATGAGTAAAGCCTAGCATTTCCGAGTGGAAGTGAGCACACATCAACGAACATATTGGAATTGGTACACTCTGACGTCTGCGGGCCATTTAGGACTCGGTCGATTGGCGGTGCTGGGTACTTTATTACATTTATTGACGATAAATCAAGGCGAGTATTTGTGTACTTTATGAGAGCAAAGAATGAGGCTTTGGAAAAATTCAAGCTATTTAAACTGCAGGTAGAGAATGAGACTGGGCATAGAATTGTGACATTACGAACTGACAACGGCAGGGAATATGTGAACAACGAATTCGAGGTATTTCTACGGCAACAGGGTATACAGCGTCAGTTAACAGTACCATACACGCCGCAACAGAATGGCGTAGCTGAGCGTTGCAACAGAACACTGGTTGAAATGAGCCGATCTATGATGTTTCATTCGGGTGTGCAGCAGAATTTATATGCAGAGGCTGTAAACGCGGCAGCATATATTCGCAACATATGCCCAACAAAAGTAAATGGTATTAAATCGCCATATGAAGTATGGTATGGCAGACAACCCAACGTTGAACATTTCCGTACGTTCGGTTCGTTGGCGGTTGCGTTGGACAAGAAAAAGAAATCAAGGTTCGAACCGAAGGGGAAACAGTTAATAATGGTAGGCTACTCGACTGTAGCAAAGGCGTATAGGTTGTTTGACACGAGAGCACATCACATAGTTGAACGAAGAGATGTATTGTTTGATGAGACAACTTTTGACAACAAAAACGGGAATAGTGATGCCACGAGAACGATGATTGATCAACAACAACAATCTTGTGCAAGAGATGACTATTTAACATTGTGTATAGGGGATGTTAATTGCGACAATGTTGCAGATACCCAACCGATTGAACGTGTTGGAAGCTGCGTGGAAAGTCATGACAATAGCGGAAATGTTTCAGAGCCACGATATATTGGACATGTCGGAAATTGTATAGAGAATGCGGATGAAGAATTTAATGCAGCCAATGAAGATAGTCGGCCTGAATGGCAGGAAGATTATGAAAGAACACCAAAACTGATTGGAAAGGGTAGGCCAAGAATTGTTAGAGATGGAGGACCTGGAAGACCTCGTAAACAATTTAATGATTCGAATAGAATGGTGGAAATTAGGATTCCCCAGAATACAAAGGAGGCGGTTTCATCTAATGAAAGAGATTTTTGGTTGGCTGCTATGGATAAAGAAATGGCTTCTCTTGAGGCAAACAAAACTTGGACATTATGAGATTTGCCCAATGGTCATAGGGCAAATTCGTGTAGATGGGTGTATGCTCTCAAGAGGGACAGGCAGGGTAATGTTGAACGTCACAAGGCTCGTTTGGTGGCGAAGGGGTTCAGTCAGCGATACGGCATTGATTACATGGAAACTTTTTCCCCTAGTACTAGCCAGGTACTCCACTATAAGAATTTTACTGGCTTTATCTGTTGAGTATAAAATGTATCTGCACCAAATTGACGTGAGCACGGCCTATTTAAACAGCGATTTGCACGACGAGATTTATATTAAGCAACCTGAATATTATAAAGATGAAAGATATCCTGATAAAGTTCTACGCTTGAATAAGGCAATATACGGCCTTAAGCAGTCAGGAAGGGAATGGAATTGTAAGCTAGATGCAGTTTTAAGGAAATTTAGTTTCCAACCAACTGAAGCTGATCCTTGCCTTTATAGGAAAGAAACTGATGGAACTTTTGTGCTGGTAGTTGTATACGTAGATGACATTATAATTGCCTGTGCGGATAAGCGGGTTCTATTGGAAGTGAAAGTGCAAATATGCAGTGAATTCGATGTGACCAACAGGGGGTCATTGCATCACTTCTTGGGAATAGAAATTGATCGGTGCGGCGAGGCAGGAGCTATACAATTGGGTCAGACCCAATATATTTCGAATCTTTTGGAGAAATATGGTATGAGTGACTGTAGGAAAGTTTCGGTGCCTCTTGATGCAGGTTACCAATCACAATGGACGGACGATTGCGAAAGGATCGGTCAAAAGCAATATCAGTCAGTGATTGGCGCGTTAATGTATTTGGCAGTCACACCTCGCCCAGATATTTTGCACTCTGTGTCGAAGTTGGCACAGCGCAATTGTGATCCTCACCGTGAACATTTGCAGGCAGTAAGGCATGTTTTGAGGTACTTAGCTTGTACAGCGGATTATAAATTGAGTTACATTAATGCGGGAAATTGTTCAATTTCTGGGTACGTTGATGCGGACTGGGCTGGTGACATTGCTGATCGAAGATCATATACTGGATTTTCATTCTTTGTTGACAGTTGTTTGGTGTCATGAGAATCTAGAAAACAGAATTCTGTCGCGTTAAGTAGTACTGAGGCGGAATATATGGCTGCTTCTGAGGCAGCTAAGGAGGCAGTATATTTGTGACGAATGCTAATGGAATTGGATTATTCCAAGGGTGAGGGGTTGACTCTGAACATAGACAACCAGGGGGCACAGAAACTGGCAACTAAGCCCGTATACCACAGGCGCAGTAAACACGTGGATATAAAATACCATCATATCAGGGAGGTTATTCGGGCAAATGAGATTATTATGCAGTATTGTCCGACTGACCGTATGGTGGCAGATATTTTGACAAAGAATTTGTCTAAGGCTAAGCATGATAATTGCATTGATCTAATGAATATTAAATGAAGTTAATGTTATGTAAAGATACATCCACGTTGTGGGGGCGTGATGAAAATATGGCAACAACACAACGTGTATGTTTCTATTCCGTTTTGTTTTTCTCTATTATTGGTGTGTCATTTCTTTTTCTTTTTGCTTTGTATTATTATTCCTTATCAGACCACTGAAGCATCAATAGGTGTTTATATTAAATAAAGCTACAACAATAATAATAATAATAATAATAATAATAATAATAATAATAATAATAATAATAATAATAATAATAATAATAATAATAATAATAATAATAATAATAATAATAATAATAATAATAATAATAATAATAGCAATAATAATAATAATAATAATAATAATAATAATAATAATAATAATAATAATAATAATAATAATAATAATAATAATAATAATAATAATAATAATAATAATAATAATAATAATAATAATAATAATGATTATAGTAATAATAATAATAATAATAATAATAATAAAAATAATAATAATAATAATAATAATAATAATAATAATTATAATAATAACAATAATAATAATAATAATAATAATAATAATAATAATAATAATAATAATAATAATAATAATAATAATAATAATAATAATAATAATAACAATAAAAATAATAATAATGATTATAGTAATAATAATAATAATAATAATAATAATAAAAATAATAATAATAATAATAATAATAATAATAATAATTATAATAATAACAATAATAATAATAATAATAATAATAATAATAATAATAATAATAATAATAATAATAATAATAATAATAATAATAATAATAATAATAATAATAATAATAATAATAATAATAATAATAATAATAATAATAATGATAATAATAATAATAAAAGCAATAATAATAATAATAATAATAATAATAATAATAATAATAATAATAATAATAATAATAATAATAATAATAATAATAATAAAAATAATAATAATAATAACAATAATAATAATAATAATAATAATAATAATAATAATAATAATAATAATAATAATAATAATAATAATAATAATAATAATAATAATAATATTAATAATAATAATAATAATAATAATAATAATAATAATAATAATAATAATAATAATAATAATAATAATAATAATAATAATAATAATAACAATAATAATAATAGAATCGGTTAATGTAATAATAATAATAATAATAATAATAATAATAATAATAATAATAATAATAATAATAATAATAATAATAATAATAACAATAATAATAATAATAATAATAATAATAATAATAATAATAATAATAATAACAATAATAATAATAATAATAATAATAATAATAATAATAATAATAATAATAATAATAATAATAATAATAATAATAATAATCATAATAATAATAATAATAATAATAATAATAATAATAATAATAATAATAATAATAATAATAATAATAATCATTTTTTTTTTTTTTTTTTTTTTTTCAATTTCAAATATTATTTCAAAGTAAAATTTACATTTCATTTTAATTTGAAGCCTCGCAAAGCCATTTCGGCTTGTCTGCAGGCTAATTTAAAAAGTTCATGTAATTCTAATAATGAAATAATAATATTAATTTAATGTGTTAAATATATGATTTTGATTTAAATCATTTTAAATTATCTATAATACTGTGTTTCTTCGTTTGCTTGCTGTTGTAGAAAATAGTTTTTAAAGATTTTTTTCATTAATATTGGGCTGTTGTTGGCTTTGTTAAGGATCTCCTCTGGCATCTTATTGAACATTGTAGGAAGTAAGACCGATAAATCTTTTCTTCCATATTCGTTGGAGAAATGAGGAACATTGTATCTACCCTCAGTGTTCATCCTGGTTTTATGTGCATGATCTAATTTCTGTAGATATTTGTTGTTCCTATAAAACTCTATCGCTAAAGTGGTATGGAAAATATTTTCCACGCTAAGCATGCGGCAGCTATTAGCCACATTGCTTACGCTGCTTATTGATGGTTGAGCAGTACCACCCCTCTCCGTCATCATTTGATTGTGTCGTTCTGGTTTTGTTGTTTTTAGGATTTTAAGTACTTGATTTTGTGTATCTTGCAGTTTTCGGCAATAAACAGAGCTTCCCCAGGCCGTAATTCCATGACGTATATGGGTTTCTGCCAGTGAAAAATACACCTGTCTCAGAACAGTATTATTTGTACAGAAACTTATGTGGTGCAACATATATGAGGCTTTTCTAAGTTTTTTTCTTACTTCCTCTATTTGAACTTTCCATTTGAAGTTGTGATCAACATATACCCCAAGATATTTGTATTTACTGACGATTTCAATTTTTTTTCACACTGATCATTTGGATCGAGTTGGTTGCTTGTATTATTCCTATGAAGACATTTCCAATCATGAAATTTCAGTTTCACATCGTAATAATGAAAATGAGGAGGCTTTATATGCATTAGTTTTGTTTTATCTGCATTTATGATCAGTCCATTATCATGACACCATCTAACAAGTGTATCGAATTGGTTTTGCAAAATGGTTGTTGCAACATTGATGTCCTTGTGAGCTACTATTATTGCCGTATCATCTGCATACCCAAAAGTTTCGCATCCACGCAACTTGTTTAATAGTTCGTTGGTATATATTAAATATAGGATGGGACCTATCTTTGACCCTTGTGGTACACCAAATTCTGCGCATGTTTCTTCGCTAAGATTATTAGATATCTTTACCTTGTACAATCTATGTGAAAGATAATTTTTGAAAAATTCCAAAGCATGACCTCTTACGCCTATTTTTTCCAACATGTTAATCATTTTTTCATGTGGTAATGTATCAAAAGCTTTGGTGAAATCTATGAAGATTACAAGACAATGGTTATTTTTACTTAATTGATAATTTATATAACTGGCGAAGTTGCCGAGTAATTTATTAATATTTTTGCCTTTCTGGAAACCATACTGATTATTATTTATTATATTATATTTTGATAAGTAATTATTCAATCTACTGCAGACTATTTCCTCCATTATCTTTTCTACTACTGGTAGAATGGATATAGGTCTGTAGTTCTTAACTTCTGATTTTGATCCATTTTTATATATTGGGCGCACATATGAAGTTTTAAACTTATCTGGAATTATTGCTGTATCAATAATTCGATTGATTAGATCCGTAATGATCGGTGTCATGATTTCCCAATTCCTTTTCACATCAATTGCCCTTATTCCATCACACCCAGCACTTTTCCTAGTGTTAATAGTGTTAATTATATTGAAAATTTCTGCCTTATTAGTATTTCTCAGGTAGAATGAGTTTGCGATGTTGGTACAATTATCGTGTATTGTTTTAATTTGACAGTTGTGTAAGATGTCTTCTATATTGTTTTTAAAGTTCATAGCAAATTTGTCACATATTTCCTGTAAGTTCATATTTTTAAAATTTTTTATTATTATTTCATCAATATTTGCCGATTTTTTTCCTAGTAATTCATTAACTATTTGCCACGTGACGCGTATATTTTTTTTATTTTGATAAATTAAATTCTTATAATATTGATTTTTTGTATATTGTATTTTTTTATTTAATGCATTTCTGTAAATTTTATATTCATTTTCATAATTTTTATTGTTTTTATTTCGGTACCATTTTTTATAAAGTTTATCCCTAATCTCACAACGTTTGATTATACTTTCACTTATCCAGGCACTTGGACTTCTGTTTTTCCTTTTTCTTGCAGTTGAGGTACATTGTTCATATATTTTGTCATAATTATTAACCATAGCAGCGAACATGGTATTCGGATGTGAATGAGTTTGAATTTCTTGCCAATTTGTTGCTTGTATTAGTTTTTTTACTTTATTGTTATTCAGTCTTGTTTGTTGGGTATTAATGCATTTTATTTTATTATCATAATTATTATCACTTAGACAAGAAAAGAGAGCGAAGTGATCTGATATTTTTGTGTTCACAATTACTGAATGTGTTTGTGCATTGATTTGTTTTGTTCTTACAAATATGTGATCAATGCATGTACGTGTTTTCATGCTTATATCTTCTCTTGTACAACCATTTATTAAGCATCTCATACCATTCGAAGACAGAACATCCAAATAGTGAGTTGTTGACTTATTTTCTCCTTATATATCTACATTCATATCACCAACCATAATGAGATTTTTTTGTTTCTTATTTACTCTTAGTAGATCTTCGAGCTCATGAATAAATAAGTTTGCATTTGAGGATGGAGGCCTATATATTGCAATCAGCGATACTGTTTCATTAGTATTAATTTTTACATTTAGAGATTCAAATGTGTTTGATTTTATCGAAACATCACTATATTGTAAAGATTTTTTTATATATATGGCTAATCCGCCTCCTCTGCCTTTTCTGTTTTTGAACACCGAGTTGAATCCCTCAATTGAGTAAAACTTGCATTCATGGTCATCAATATTTGTTTCTGCTAGTATTATTATTTTTATATTAGCAATTATGCCTTGGATCGTTGCAAGAAAACTATCGAAGTTTGTGCGCATTGAGCGTATGTTTAAAAATATGAAAGATATTGGATAAGTTATGAGTTCTGGTTCAATTTGTTTAAAACTTTCCACTGTATATAATATTGTCTCATCCATAGTCTTACTTTATATAAGTTAACAACACAAAAGTTTTCACCCGTTTAAAAATGCAAAGTTCCCAAATATTAACAAAGGAAATTGAATACCTCTGCATATTCTACTTTTCAGACGGTTTTCGCAAGAATTATTTGTCAACTTGCATTCTTGCCAATTAATCATTTATTAAATTTTGTACTTTTAATTCCAAATAATTGTTTTCCAAATTTTGTCATTTCTCAATAATTGTCGTAAAACAAGTCAAGCCACCTTTTTTTTAATAAGTTAATATAAATAAGCTTTCCGTAATTTTAAGTTCAGTTGTTATATTCAGCTCAATAAAGATTGGCGTAAAGCCGAAAAAAGGAAAAATAAATTTTTATTTATTTTTTTTAGCGTTCGCAATCTGCAAATGCTTAAGTGGCGCCCGAGCAAATTAGCCCTTTAAATTCGGTTTCGGTCCCGTAGTAGAATAAAGTAAAACGGAGGTATTATGTGCCAGCCTTACCGAAGGCTAAAAAGGAAAAAATAATAGTGAAAAAACCCTTAAAGCTAGAAGAAGCTTCAATAAAAAATGGTGAAAAAATAATAGTGAGCCTAAAATACAAAAATAATAAAATATCGGCTCTAAATAATAAATAATAATAGTGACTCTAATACTAAAAAATTAGAAGGGTTGTGAAATAAAAAAGACACAAAAAATTAATTATAAACGAAGAGTGACTCCAAACAAAAAAAAGCCATAGCAAAAAAAAAAAAAAAAAAAAAAAAAAAAAAATAACTGATACCTTAAGAAAAAGGTTAGAAATCATTGAAAGAGGTGACTTGAAAGTGACTACTCAAAAAAAAAAAAAAAGTAAAGCCAACCAACAGTAATCATCAATAAACTCAGCCAAAGGAATCCCAAAGAAGGAAGAAAAAGTAAAGCCAACCAACAGTGATCATCAAAACCCATCAACAGATCAAGTAAAAAGTAAGGTAGATCTTAAGATTATTCTTTTTATTGGCGAATTTCCCTCAAAACTAAAAATATATTTTTGACACAGAATTTTAAAAATAAAATTCTACTATTATAAACTTTTTTTTTCACATTGGCTAATCGCGTTTTTTTTTAATAAAGCTACGTGTAAAGTGAAGAAAAATATTTAATGGCAAATCAAAATAATCTAATTAGGCCCCCTGTGCTTCCCCAGAATCAAAATCCTGGTCAGTTAAGCCTAGAAGACTTGACGGCACTTATTTCTAGGATATCGACTGACGTATTGAGGAACCAAGGACCACAGTTGGTACAGGCCATACTTAACCCAGGTATAGATCCGAATGACGCTAGAGACCAAGTAATTGACAACGGACAAAGGAACAATCTGACTGACTTGGATAAGATACCTGACGTAGTTAAGTGCATTAAGGATTTCGCAGGGCAACCGGGGGAATTCAGCTCTTGGAAAAAGAGCGTAGATAGGGTACTGAACATTTACAAACAAATTAAGGGAACACCCAAATACTTTGGAATTCTGAGCATTATCAGAAACAAAATAACCGGAAACGCAGACATAGCCTTAGGAACTCCGTAGTTTCCTGGGTATGTCAGGGTACTACCGACGTTTCATAAGAAACTATGCAAAAATTTCAAAGCCCCTGACATCCCTTTTAAGAGGGGAAGGAGGCCGAGTCTCCAAGAACAAATCAGCCAATGTAAAAATTTTCCTAAACAAAGAAACGTTAGAATCTTTTAATAAAATTAAAAATACCCTCATGTCTGAGGACGTTGTTCTCGCCTATCCAGACTACAGGAAGGACTTTGAACTGGTAACCGATGCTTCTAATTTTGCAATTGGTGCAGTTCTATCGCAAGATAATAGACCTATAGCGTTTATATCAAGGACTCTTAATAAAGCGGAAGAGCATTACGCCGCGAACGAAAAAGAGATGCTAGCCATTATTTGGGCACTAAACGCGCTTAGAAACTATTTATATGGTTCAGTTAAGGTCAGGATCTATACAGATCATCAACCACTAACATATGCGCTTAGTAATAAAAACCACAATAGCAAAATGAAACGGTGGAAAGCAATATTGGAAGAATATAATTACGAATTGTTTTATAAACCTGGCAGGACAAATGTAGTTGCAGACGCTTTGTCCAGAATACCACCCCGGGGATCACCACTTAATACGCTATCAATAGCAACACACTCTGATGAGAGCTCATCACACGGTTTAGTATTAAACATAGAAGCCCCCATTAATTCATTCAAAAATCAAATGTTTTTAAAAACGGAAGCAACTTCAACTTACCATTTTAAAATTGTATTTCCAACTTACCATAGACATATAATTACTGAGCCCAACTATTCTGAAGAAATACTTATTTCTATTTTAAAAAGATATCTTAATCCTTCGGTTATAAACTGTATAAAAACAGATGAGAGCATAATGGGAAAAATTCAGCAAGTATACCCCTTGCATTTTAACAAATATAAAATAAGATTCACGCAGGTGGTAGTCGAAGATGTTACCGACAACCAACACCAGGAAGACATAATAATTAGATTTCATAATAGAGCACATAGAAACGCTAAGGAAAATAGAACGCAAATTTTAGAAAAATATTATTTCCCAGCGATGGCGAACAAAATTAAAAAATTTATTAAAAGTTGCAAGACTTGTAAACTAAACAAGTATGATCGGCATCCGCCAAAAATGGAAATACAGGCAACACCCATTCCCAAATATCCTGGTCAATTAGTTCACTTGGATATATTGGTGATGGGAAAAACATTAGTTTTGACAGCTTTGGATAAGTTCTCGAAATATGCAATGGCAAAATTAATAAATTCGCGAGCAGTGGAAGATATAAGGCAACCCCTAAGGGACATCCTCTCTTCCTTGGTACCAGAGTCAATAGTGTTTGACAATGAAAAATCCTTCAATTCCGAATCCATTAATTTTATGATAGAAAATGAGTTAGGAATTTCAATTTTCAGAACTCCTCCATATACTAGTTGCTCGAATGGGCAGGTAGAACGATTTCATTCCACACTACAGGAAATTATGCGTTGCCTTCATGTTGAACAGACTCATCGCACATTTCAAGAATTACTAGACAGATCGGTAAAAGAATACAATTACTCCATTCATTCAGTTACAGGGAGAAAACCTCTAGAAGTATTTTTTGGTCGACGAGTAAGTAGCAACCCCAGTCTATTAGAAAAGGATAGAAATGAGACAATAAAAAAACTTTCAGACAAACAAATGGCAGACCTAAACTATCATAACGCGAAGAGAGTTCCCCCAAAAGAATATAGACAGGGAGAAGAAATTTTTGTCAAATTGCATAAAAGACTAGGAACTAAATTATCCGCCAGATACAGAAAGGAAATTGTGGCAGAAAACTATAATACAACTATTAAGACGCAATCCGGTAAGATTGTGCATAAAAACAACATTAAACAATCTTAGGAATAAAATCAAACCTTTTATTTGCTTTGCAGGATTAGCAATGCAGACTCCAATGATTATTTTAACTTTAACTGCATTGGTAAACACCCAACAATTTCATATCCATGACCTAACTAACAATAATGGGTATATACCTATCAGGATAGGAGAGGAAAAGATTATAAAGAACTACGACAAGGTACTACATTTTATTAACGTGAACACCTACGATGAGACCATTCTTATAATCTCTGAAAATATAAAGTCATTGAAGGCCACTACCTATGAGGACAAACGACTCTTAGATTCAATTAATAAAAATCTCATACTATTAAAAGCGAAGATAAGCAACCTGCGCATACATTCAAAACCAAAGCGAGGTCTGATAAATGTTTTGGGAAAAGGACTAAAGTTCATAGCAGGATCCATGGACAGTGACGACGAGAAAGAAATACATGACGCAATAGAAAATATACGAGACAACGAACTTAACACTAATACAACACTGAATGAATTAATACATATTAACACGGGTATGGCAGAGGAAATTAGAAACATTACAACACACATAAATAGACAACAGACACTCATTGGTGGATACATAAATAAATTCAAGGACGAATCACTGAACAAAATAAGGACTTTAGAGGACGAAGTAGAGTTTATTGAACAGACATACAGAATTGACAATGATATATCCCTCCTTCGAAACCACATCGACGCCATTGGACAGATCATTTTTTCCTGTAAAGTGGGGATAATTCCTTCTGACATACTTACGGAAAAGGAAACTAATTTAATTAGCGACTATGACAGTTACAGCAGATTGAAAATTGCGGTTATGGCCGAAGGCGATAATATAATCCTTACATTGCTGATACCTCAATTCTCCAGCAAGAAACTATCCAGGGTAAGATTTGTCCCTGTTCCAAATGCTGCGAACAAATCCTTGGTCTTGGACACATATGACATATTGGTTGACAATGATACTAAAATATTCAAAGAACATATTGAAGATGATTTAGAAAGGAATTTAGTAAGGATAGAGAATAGGTGCATGGAAGACATTTTAAGATTCCGGGAAGCACAATGCGAGCTAGAAACGGTACAAGAATCCGCCGTAGTAGAGGTAATGCCAGGAATACTTGTATTTAAAAATTTCAAAGAAAATATCACCCAAGATTGTAATGAAATAAAAGTGAAGCATACGGGAACATTCCTCATTAAATTTGAAAATTGTAATGTAACCACACTTAGCACAACATACACCAATATTAATCTAAAAGTTCATGAAACTCTTATTATGCCAAATCTAATATCAAAAATCAAAGAAAAGAAAAATATTAATAAATTAGATCTTAAGCTTGAAAGCCTATATGTTAACCAATTGAATAATGAAGATAACATAAAATTGTTACTTAACAAAAACAAAAATACACACATAATTAGTTTAAGCTCAGACATTATAATAACATTATTCGTTATCTTAACGATATTAATTTTATACTACAGAGTTAAGCCAAAACTTTATTCTTCAAGAGATAATGTTGCAGGTAGTATTGATATAAATAAACCATACCTTCAACTTGCAACAAAAGATCTTAATTCTCCACCTAAGCCATCACGATTGTGGACAATCGACTTAAGAGGGGAAGAGTTAACAACACAAAAGTTTTCACCCGTTTAAAAATGCAAAGTTCCCAAATATTAACAAAGGAAATTGAATACCTCTGCATATTCTACTTTTCAGACGGTTTTCGCAAGAATTATTTGTCAACTTGCATTCTTGCCAATTAATCATTTATTAAATTTTGTACTTTTAATTCCAAATAATTGTTTACCAAATTTTGTCATTTCTCAATAATTGTCGTAAAACAAGTCAAGCCACCTTTTTTTTAATAAGTTAATATAAATAAGCTTTCCGTAATTTTAAGTTCAGTTGTTATATTCAGCTCAATAAAGATTGGCGTAAAGCCGAAAAAAGGAAAAATAAATTTTTATTTATTTTTTTTAGCGTTCGCAATCTGCAAATGCTTAAGTTATATATAAAAATTAAACAATTAGCTCAATATCACATGCATTCCTGATTACAATTTTTGTTGCTTCTTCACTCTTAGCATATATATATCCATCACGAGTCCAACTAAATTTCCAACCTGCTTCGCGCGCTTTCATTTTTGTTTGCCATAAAAGTTGTCTATTCGTTGCGGATAATAGATCATTCACGTAAATCATGTTCAGACGTTCATTGCTTGTTGGGTTATTGGTCACCTTATAATTATTACTTTCTTTGTTGTTATTATCTGCTATAAGTTTTTGTTTTTTTACTTGAGACATTAACTCTCTTTTCTTGCCTAACGAGCAGAATTCCACTATAATCCTCTGGTTTCTTTTAACCCTGTACGCATTACTAATGTCTGAATCCTCAAGTTTGACATTTACTGCTACTGCTATATTTTTAATTACTTGGTTAGCTTCCATATTGGTATTGCTTACATTTGTTACTTCAATGGATTTACTCAGTTGCTGTTGTTCAAGTTGGTTAACCTTTGCTTCCAAAATTTGTATACGGTTCTCTTTTTTTTCAATATCTTTTTTTAGGTCATTGACTTGTGCTGATAGGTTTTTAATGGTTTCCGTTAAATTTGAGAACGCCGTTATCATTTCTTCTCTAAATGATTTGTTTGTGTCTATAACGTTACTGTTTAGCTTGCTTATGCTGGCAATTACATCTCCTAAGCTAATTGAGCCTGTGTCCTCTTTCATTTCCGACACATTCTTATTTTCCAAATGGGGACTTTTTCGATTCACCACCACATGGTTATTTACACATTGTGCATGCGCCTGTTCTCCTAGATCTTCCTGTTCTACATGAACTAATTCTTGGTACAGGTTATTTGGTGACTTACTTCTAACTTTATCCCCTCTACACAGATGACATTTCCATGACTGTTTCTTCTCCGCAGTCATGGTTGTGTAGGTGGACTCAGATAGCGTAGCGCATGGCGAGTAGTGGTATTTACGACCACAGTTGTGACACTTAATGTGATCTCCTGTTCCTGGTAATGATTTTCCACATACCGTA
>CAUJRP010000010.1:37500-39434 GCA_963402855.1 Ormia ochracea
CAGGGTAATTTTATTTCTGTTACTAGAGTTGTAGACAGAGGTCTTACGGTCAAGTTTGATGCTGATGCTGCAACAGCCAGAAGACAAGACGGCACTCTTGTGTTTCGTGCAAAAAGGGAAGACAACCTTTTTGTTGTGAACAAGCTACCAGAAACATCTTTTGCTATGTACAGTACGAACGAACTCTGGCACAATAGGTTCGGCCATCTTAATTACAGAGATTTAGTTGATATGAGTAAAGACTAGCATTTCCGAGTGGAAGTGAGCACACATCAACGAACATATTGGAATTGGTACACTCTGACGTCTGCGGGCCATTTAGGACTCGGTCGATTGGCGGTGCTGGATACTTTATTACATTTATTGACGATAAATCAAGGCGAGTATTTGTGTACTTTATGAGAGCAAAGAATGAGGCTTTGGAAAAATTCAAGCTATTTAAACTGCAGGTAGAGAATGAGACTGGGCATAGAATTGTGACATTACGAACTGACAACGGCAGGGAATATGTGAACAACGAATTCGAGGTATTTCTACGGCAACAGGGTATACAGCGTCAGTTAACAGTACCATACACGCCGCAACAGAATGGCGTAGCTGAGCGTTGCAACAGAACACTGGTTGAAATGAGCCGATCTATGATGTTTCATTCGGGTGTGCAGCAGAATTTATGTGCAGAGGCTGTAAACGCGGCAGCATATATTCGCAACATATGCCCAACAAAAATAAATGGTATTAAATCGCCATATGAAGTATGGTATGGCAGACAACCCAACGTTGAACATTTCCGTACGTTCGGTTCGTTGGCGGTTGCGTTGGACAAGAAAAAGAAATCAAGGTTCGAACCGAAGGGGAAACAGTTAATAATGGTAGGCTACTCGACTGTAGCAAAGGCGTATAGGTTGTTTGACACGAGAGCACAGCACATAGTTGAACGAAGAGATGTATTGTTTGATGAGACAACTTTTGACAACAAAAACGGGAATAGTGACGCCACGAGAACGATGATTGATCAACAACAACAATCTTGTGCAAGAGATGACTATTTAACATTGTGTATAGGGGATGTTAATTGCGACAATGTTGCAGATACCCAACCGATTGAACGTGTTGGAAGCTGCGTGGAAAGTCATGACAATAGCGGAAATGTTTCAGAGCCACGATATATTGGACATGTCGGAAATTGTATAGAGAATGCGGATGAAGAATTTAATGCAGCCAATGAAGATAGTCGGCCTGAATGGCAGGAAGATTATGAAAGAACACCAAAACTGATTGGAAAGGGTAGGCCAAGAATTGTTAGAGATGGAGGACCTGGAAGACCTCGTAAACAATTTAATGATTCGAATAGAATGGTGGAAATTAGGATTCCCCAGAATACAAAGGAGGCGGTTTCATCTAATGAAAGAGATTTTTGGTTGGCTGCTATGGATACAGAAATGGCTTCTCTTGAGGCAAACAAAACTTGGACATTATGAGATTTGCCCAATGGTCATAGGGCAAATTCGTGTAGATGGGTGTATGCTCTCAAGAGGGACAGGCAGGGTAATGTTGAACGTCACAAGGCTCGTTTGGTGGCGAAGGGGTTCAGTCAGCGATACGGCATTGATTACATGGAAACTTTTTCCCCTAGTACTAGCCAGGTACTCCACTATAAGAATTTTACTGGCTTTATCTGTTGAGTATAAAATGTATCTGCACCAAATTGACGTGAGCACGGCCTATTTAAACAGCGATTTGCACGACGAGATTTATATTAAGCAACCTGAATATTATAAAGATGAAAGATATCCTGATAAAGTTCTACGCTTGAATAAGGCAATATACGGCCTTAAGCAGTCAGGAAGGGAATGGAATTGTAAGCTAGATGCAGTTTTAAGGAAATTTAGTTTCCAACCAACTGAAGCTGATCCTTGCCTTTATAGGAAAGAAAC
>CAUJRP010000011.1:5000-30000 GCA_963402855.1 Ormia ochracea
TATTATTATTATTATTATATTATTATTATTATTATTATTATTATTATTATTATTATTATTATTATTATTATTATTATTATTATTATTATTATTATTATTATTATTATTATTATTATTATTATTATTATTATTATTATTATTATTTTATTATTATTATTATTATTATTATTATTATTATAATTATTATTATTATTATTATTATTATTATTATTATTATTATTATTATTATTATTATTATTATTATTATTATTATTATTTTATTATTATTATTATTATTATTATTATTAAATTATTATTATTATTATTATATTATTATTATTATTATTATTATTATTATTATTATTATTATTATTATTATTATTATTATTATTATTATTATTATTATTATTATTATTATTATTATTATTATTATTATTATTATTATTATTATTATTATTATTATTATTATTATTATTATTATTATTATTATTATTATTATTATTATTATTATTATTATTATTATTATTATTATTATTATTATTATTATTATTATTATTATTATTATATTATTATTATTATTATTATTATTATTATTATTATTATTATTATTATTATTATTATTATTATTATTATTATTATTATTATTATTATTATTATTATTATTATTATTATTATTATTATTATTATTATTATTATTATTATTATTATTATTATTATTATTATTATTATTATTATTATTATTATTATTATTTATTATTATTATTATTATTATTATTATTATTATTATTATTATTATTATTATTATTATTATTATTATTATTATTATTATTATTATTATTATTATTATTATTATTATTATTATTATTATTATTATTATTATTATTATTATTATTATTATTATTATTATTATTATTATTATTATTATTATTATTATTATTATTATTATTATTATTATTATTATTATTATTATTATTATTATTATTATTATTATTATTATTATTATTATTATTATTATTATTATTATTATTATTATTATTATTATTATTATTATTATTATTATTATTATTATTATTATTATTATATTATTATTATTATTATTATTATTATTATTATTATTATTATTATTATTATTATTATTATTATTATTATTATTATTATTATTATTATTATTATTATTATTATTATTATTATTATTATTATTATTATTATTATTATTATTATTATTATTATTATTATTATTATTATTATTATTATTATTATTATTATTATTATTATTATTATTATTATTATTATTATTATTATTATTATTATTATTATTATTATTATTATTATTATTATTATTATTATTATTATTATTATTATTATTATTATTATTATTATTATTATTATTATTATTATTATTATTATTATTATTATTATTATTATTATTATTATTATTATTATTATTATTATTATTATTATTATTATTATTATTATTATTATTATTATTATTATTATTATTATTATTATTATTATTATTATTATTATTATTATTATTATTATTATTATTATTATTATTATTATTATTATTATTATTATTATTATTATTATTATTATTATTATTATTATTATTATTATTATTATTATTATTATTATTATTATTATTATTATTATTATTATTATTATTATTATTATTATTATTATTATTATTATTATTATTATTATTATTATTATTATTATTATTATTATTATTATTATTATTATTATTATTATTATTATTATTATTATTATTATTATTATTATTATTATTATTATTATTATTATTATTATTATTATTATTATTATTATTATTATTATTATTATTATTATTATTATTATTATTATTATTATTATTATTATTATTATTATTATTATTATTATTATTATTATTATTATTATTATTATTATTATTATTATTATTATTATTATTATTATTATTATTATTATTATTATTATTATTATTATTATTATTATTATTATTATTATTATTATTATTATTATTATTATTATTATTATTATTATTATTATTATTATTATTATTATTATTATTATTATTATTATTATTATTATTATTATTATTATTATTATTATTATTATTATTATTATTATTATTATTATTATTATTATTATTATTATTATTATTATTATTATTATTATTATTATTATTATTATTATTATTATTATTATTATTATTATTATTATTATTATTATTATTATTATTATTATTATTATTATTATTATTATTATTATTATTATTATTATTATTATTATTATTATTATTATTATTATTATTATTATTATTATTATTATTATTATTATTATTATTATTATTATTATTATTATTATTATTATTATTATTATTATTATTATTATTATTATTATTATTATTATTATTATTATTATTATTATTATTATTATTATTATTATTATTATTATTATTATTATTATTATTATTATTATTATTATTATTATTATTATTATTATTATTATTATTATTATTATTATTATTATTATTATTATTATTATTATTATTATTATTATTATTATTATTATTATTATTATTATTATTATTATTATTATTATTATTATTATTATTATTATTATTATTATTATTATTATTATTATTATTATTATTATTATTATTATTATTATTATTATTATTATTATTATTATTATTATTATTATTATTATTATTATTATTATTATTATTATTATTATTATTATTATTATTATTATTATTATTATTATTATTATTATTATTATTATTATTATTATTATTATTATTATTATTATTATTATTATTATTATTATTATTATTATTATTATTATTATTATTATTATTATTATTATTATTATTATTATTATTATTATTATTATTATTATTATTATTATTATTATTATTATTATTATTATTATTATTATTATTATTATTATTATTATTATTATTATTATTATTATTATTATTATTATTATTATTATTATTATTATTATTATTATTATTATTATTATTATTATTATTATTATTATTATTATTATTATTATTATTATTATTATTATTATTATTATTATTATTATTATTATTATTATTATTATTATTATTATTATTATTATTATTATTATTATTATTATTATTATTATTATTATTATTATTATTATTATTATTATTATTATTATTATTATTATTATTATTATTATTATTATTATTATTATTATTATTATTATTATTATTATTATTATTATTATTATTATTATTATTATTATTATTATTATTATTATTATTATTATTATTATTATTATTATTATTATTATTATTATTATTATTATTATTATTATTATTATTATTATTATTATTATTATTATTATTATTATTATTATTATTATTATTATTATTATTATTATTATTATTATTATTATTATTATTATTATTATTATTATTATTATTATTATTATTATTATTATTATTATTATTATTATTATTATTATTATTATTATTATTATTATTATTATTATTATTATTATTATTATTATTATTATTATTATTATTATTATTATTATTATTATTATTATTATTATTATTATTATTATTATTATTATTATTATTATTATTATTATTATTATTATTATTATTATTATTATTATTATTATTATTATTATTATTATTATTATTATTATTATTATTATTATTATTATTATTATTATTATTATTATTATTATTATTATTATTATTATTATTATTATTATTATTATTATTATTATTATTATTATTATTATTATTATTATTATTATTATTATTATTATTATTATTATTATTATTATTATTATTATTATTATTATTATTATTATTATTATTATTATTATTATTATTATTATTATTATTATTATTATTATTATTATTATTATTATTATTATTATTATTATTATTATTATTATTATTATTATTATTATTATTATTATTATTATTATTATTATTATTATTATTATTATTATTATTATTATTATTATTATTATTATTATTATTATTATTATTATTATTATTATTATTATTATTATTATTATTATTATTATTATTATTATTATTATTATTATTATTATTATTATTATTATTATTATTATTATTATTATTATTATTATTATTATTATTATTATTATTATTATTATTATTATTATTATTATTATTATTATTATTATTATTATTATTATTATTATTATTATTATTATTATTATTATTATTATTATTATTATTATTATTATTATTATTATTATTATTATTATTATTATTATTATTATTATTATTATTATTATTATTATTATTATTATTATTATTATTATTATTATTATTATTATTATTATTATTATTATTATTATTATTATTATTATTATTATTATTATTATTATTATTATTATTATTATTATTATTATTATTATTATTATTATTATTATTATTATTATTATTATTATTATTATTATTATTATTATTATTATTATTATTATTATTATTATTATTATTATTATTATTATTATTATTATTATTATTATTATTATTATTATTATTATTATTATTATTATTATTATTATTATTATTATTATTATTATTATTATTATTATTATTATTATTATTATTATTATTATTATTATTATTATTATTATTATTATTATTATTATTATTATTATTATTATTATTATTATTATTATTATTATTATTATTATTATTATTATTATTATTATTATTATTATTATTATTATTATTATTATTATTATTATTATTATTATTATTATTATTATTATTATTATTATTATTATTATTATTATTATTATTATTATTATTATTATTATTATTATTATTATTATTATTATTATTATTATTATTATTATTATTATTATTATTATTATTATTATTATTATTATTATTATTATTATTATTATTATTATTATTATTATTATTATTATTATTATTATTATTATTATTATTATTATTATTATTATTATTATTATTATTATTATTATTATTATTATTATTATTATTATTATTATTATTATTATTATTATTATTATTATTATTATTATTATTATTATTATTATTATTATTATTATTATTATTATTATTATTATTATTATTATTATTATTATTATTATTATTATTATTATTATTATTATTATTATTATTATTATTATTATTATTATTATTATTATTATTATTATTATTATTATTATTATTATTATTATTATTATTATTATTATTATTATTATTATTATTATTATTATTATTATTATTATTATTATTATTATTATTATTATTATTATTATTATTATTATTATTATTATTATTATTATTATTATTATTATTATTATTATTATTATTATTATTATTATTATTATTATTATTATTATTATTATTATTATTATTATTATTATTATTATTATTATTATTATTATTATTATTATTATTATTATTATTATTATTATTATTATTATTATTATTATTATTATTATTATTATTATTATTATTATTATTATTATTATTATTATTATTATTATTATTATTATTATTATTATTATTATTATTATTATTATTATTATTATTATTATTATTATTATTATTATTATTATTATTATTATTATTATTATTATTATTATTATTATTATTATTATTATTATTATTATTATTATTATTATTATTATTATTATTATTATTATTATTATTATTATTATTATTATTATTATTATTATTATTATTATTATTATTATTATTATTATTATTATTATTATTATTATTATTATTATTATTATTATTATTATTATTATTATTATTATTATTATTATTATTATTATTATTATTATTATTATTATTATTATTATTATTATTATTATTATTATTATTATTATTATTATTATTATTATTATTATTATTATTATTATTATTATTATTATTATTATTATTATTATTATTATTATTATTATTATTATTATTATTATTATTATTATTATTATTATTATTATTATTATTATTATTATTATTATTATTATTATTATTATTATTATTATTATTATTATTATTATTATTATTATTATTATTATTATTATTATTATTATTATTATTATTATTATTATTATTATTATTATTATTATTATTATTATTATTATTATTATTATTATTATTATTATTATTATTATTATTATTATTATTATTATTATTATTATTATTATTATTATTATTATTATTATTATTATTATTATTATTATTATTATTATTATTATTATTATTATTATTATTATTATTATTATTATTATTATTATTATTATTATTATTATTATTATTATTATTATTATTATTATTATTATTATTATTATTATTATTATTATTATTATTATTATTATTATTATTATTATTATTATTATTATTATTATTATTATTATTATTATTATTATTATTATTATTATTATTATTATTATTATTATTATTATTATTATTATTATTATTATTATTATTATTATTATTATTATTATTATTATTATTATTATTATTATTATTATTATTATTATTATTATTATTATTATTATTATTATTATTATTATTATTATTATTATTATTATTATTATTATTATTATTATTATTATTATTATTATTATTATTATTATTATTATTATTATTATTATTATTATTATTATTATTATTATTATTATTATTATTATTATTATTATTATTATTATTATTATTATTATTATTATTATTATTATTATTATTATTATTATTATTATTATTATTATTATTATTATTATTATTATTATTATTATTATTATTATTATTATTATTATTATTATTATTATTATTATTATTATTATTATTATTATTATTATTATTATTATTATTATTATTATTATTATTATTATTATTATTATTATTATTATTATTATTATTATTATTATTATTATTATTATTATTATTATTATTATTATTATTATTATTATTATTATTATTATTATTATTATTATTATTATTATTATTATTATTATTATTATTATTATTATTATTATTATTATTATTATTATTATTATTATTATTATTATTATTATTATTATTATTATTATTATTATTATTATTATTATTATTATTATTATTATTATTATTATTATTATTATTATTATTATTATTATTATTATTATTATTATTATTATTATTATTATTATTATTATTATTATTATTATTATTATTATTATTATTATTATTATTATTATTATTATTATTATTATTATTATTATTATTATTATTATTATTATTATTATTATTATTATTATTATTATTATTATTATTATTATTATTATTATTATTATTATTATTATTATTATTATTATTATTATTATTATTATTATTATTATTATTATTATTATTATTATTATTATTATTATTATTATTATTATTATTATTATTATTATTATTATTATTATTATTATTATTATTATTATTATTATTATTATTATTATTATTATTATTATTATTATTATTATTATTATTATTATTATTATTATTATTATTATTATTATTATTATTATTATTATTATTATTATTATTATTATTATTATTATTATTATTATTATTATTATTATTATTATTATTATTATTATTATTATTATTATTATTATTATTATTATTATTATTATTATTATTATTATTATTATTATTATTATTATTATTATTATTATTATTATTATTATTATTATTATTATTATTATTATTATTATTATTATTATTATTATTATTATTATTATTATTATTATTATTATTATTATTATTATTATTATTATTATTATTATTATTATTATTATTATTATTATTATTATTATTATTATTATTATTATTATTATTATTATTATTATTATTATTATTATTATTATTATTATTATTATTATTATTATTATTATTATTATTATTATTATTATTATTATTATTATTATTATTATTATAATTATATTATTGTGCTTTCATTGTGAACGGACGTGTTTCCAAGTGCGCGGAGAAAATTTAATTTTTAAATTAAAGATTAAATTAAATATTGATAAAGTATATACAAAGTGAATATAATATTGAATTCAATTTTGAATACTGAATTGAATTATAATAGATAGTTTATTTTTATTATTAAATTAACTAATAAAAAATGAGTAAAAACTGTGGATACCTCTCTGTTAGTGCATGTATGGTATGTGGAAAATCATTACCAGGAACAGGAGATCACATTAAGTGTCACAATTGTGGTCGTAAATACCACTACTCGCCATGCGCGACGCTATCTGAGTCCACCTACACAACCATGACCGCGGAGAAGAAACAGTCATGGAAATGTCATCTGTGTAGAGGGGATAAAGTTAGAAGTAAGTCACCAAACAACATGTACCAAGAATTAGTTCATGTAGAACAGGAAGATCTAGGAGAACAGGCGCATGCACAATGTGTAAATAACCATGTTGTGGTGAATCGAAAAAGTCCCCATTTGGAAAATAAGAATGTGTCGGAAATGAAAGAGGACACAGGCTCAACTAGCTTAGGAGATATAATCGCCAGCATAAGTAAGCTAAACAGTAATATTATAGACACAAACAAATCATTAAGAGAAGAAATGATAACGGCGTTCTCAAATTTAACGGAAACCATTAAAAACCTATCAGCGCAAGTCAATGACCTAAAAAAAGATATTGAAAAAAAAGAGAACCGTATACAATTTTTGGAAGCAAAGGTCGATGAAATTTTTAATAAGGATAAAGAAAACAATAACAAAATAAGTGAAACGGAAATACGTGTACATAAACTAGAACAAAACGCCCTAAAAAGAAACATTGAAATTACAAACGTACCAAATGATGAAATGAGTGCCAGTGAAATAATAAAAAAAATTTCATCATTAATGGAAATCTCATTAGAGAATTTTGATATATATAAAGCGTACAAAGTAAAAAAGGGTCATAAAATTATAGTACAGTTTTCTAATTTAAATAAAAAACTAGAACTAATGGGAAAAATTAAAGGAAAAAAAATTGATTCGAATATGATGACCGTAGTAAAAAAAAACTCATCAACAAATGACAAAAAAAAACACTACATATATGTCAATGATGAGCTTTCTAGTTTCAACCGACAACTATTTTGGAAAGCCAAAAATAAAGCTAGAGAGAATGATTGGAAATTTGTATGGTTTCGAAATGGAAACCTTTATGTACGCAAAAATGAAAACTCAAAAACTCAAGTTATAAAGAATGATGAAGATATGCAATTACTACAATAATTTTTTAATTAATAAACTTTAAAAATATTTTTTTGCAAAATATGGATGTGGAAAGACAAAAATTAAAAAACTTTAGTGAAATAAACAAAAAAATTTTAAGTTATCCATTAACATTTATTTTCATGAATATAAGATCATTGAGGAAAAATTTTCCAAAATTTTTAGTTGATATACATAAAGTTTTGGAAAGAATAAAAGTTATAATATTAGTTGAAACAAGCATTACTGATGAAGAGATCACGTTATATGAAATAAAAGGCTTTAAATCTATTTTCTTTAATAGAAAAGACAAACATGGCAACCACCAATCAGGAGGTGGAATAGCAATTTATATAAAAGAGAATATAGCTTTTGCTGATATCTCTTCAAGTAATACTAATTTCGAGTCAGCAAAAATAAATATTAATATAGAAGACATAAACGTGACTCTCTTAGCAATATATCGACCCCCTTCTCAAAACGTTAATAATTTTATAGAAGAAATTGATCACACAATAAAAAAAACAAAAAATAAAAAGGAGATGATTATTGTTGGCGACATGAACATTGACATAAATAAGCAAAATATCACAACAACTAAATACATGGAAATGCTCTCATCAAACGGTTTTGAATGCTTAGTTAATGAAAGCACAAGAGAGAATGTCAGTACGCAAACAGGTACGTGTATCGATCATATTTTTATAAGAAGTAATAAACAACGTAGAATAGATACCACAGCGTTTATAATAACAACTACAACTTCGGATCACTACTCACTCTTCTGCAGTATAAATAAAGAAATTGATCAGGGAAGGGAAAAAAGTACAAAGCAGTGCGCCAGTAAAATAGTTACCAAAGAAGTAAATAAAAAGATAAGAGAAATAAATTGGAAAGATTTCATACATAAAAATAGTAATGATTTATACAACAAATTAAGCGAAACTTTTACCAATATTTATAATAACTCAACTAAAACAATAAAAAAGAAGAAAGCAAGATCTAATAACCCATGGATAAGTGAGGAAATAATTGAAAATTGTAATGTAAGGGATAAACTTTTTAAAAAATGGAAACATAATCCAAACAACAAAAACTTTGAAAATCAATATAAACAATATAGAAATTATCTAAATAAGAAAATATATAATGTGAAAAATAATTATTATAGAAATAAGTTTATTGAAAACAGACATAACATTCGGGTAACATGGAAACTGGTAAATGAAATTGTAGGCAAAAAGAATAGTAACATAGACAGTGTGATTTTGCAAAACTTTAAAAACATAAATATAGAAGATATTGTAAAAAATTTCGCAATAAACTTTAAAGATAATGTCAATAAAATTATTCATAATTGTAATATAAAAACTCTAAATGGGAATAGGGAAAAAGTAAAAAATTCGATATACTTATATCCTACTAATGAGGAAGAGATATTCCATATGTTAAGCAGTTTAAACGATAAAAAAGGCCCTGGGTATGATGGAATTAGACCAAAAGACTTAAAGAATAACGCGCTTGTAATGGCACCAGTTATATCCGCTTTGATTAACTTAAGTCTGGAAAGCAGCATTGTGCCGCAACAATTAAAAACATCAATTGTACGCCCAGTATATAAACAAGGAGTAAAATCGGAATACAATAATTATAGACCAATTTCTCTCTTGCCGGCCATTGAAAAAGTCATGGAAGAAGTTGTTGTAAAAAGATTGAAGGAATATATAGAAAAGTACAAAATAATAAATAAAAATCAATTCGGGTTTCAAAAAAGAAAAAATATCAATAAATTGTTAGGAAACTTCGCAAATCACATAAATGAGTCCATAAGCAATAAGTTACATTGTCTAGTGATCTTTATAGACTTTAGAAAAGCATTTGATACATTGTCGCACGAAAAACTAATAGCGGCAATGGAAAGAATAGGTGTCAGAGGCAAATGCATTCAATGGTTCGAAAGTTATTTAAATGTCAGAACATACAGAGTCAAGATAGACAACAGCATTGGTGAAGAAAACACATTAGAGTACGGAGTACCGCAAGGATCAAAACTGGGCCCAATACTGTATATAATGTTTACAAATGACTTATTAAAAATCTTATCAAATTGTCAACCTTTTGCTTATGCAGACGATACTGCGCTTGTAGTCACACACAAAGATTTAAATATGGCAACTCAGATGATGCAAACGCAACTGGATACCGTAGCGAAATGGTGCCACGATAATGGGTTAATCATTAATGCATCTAAGACCAAGATTATGCATATAAAACCACCGCATATAATTCACACAGACATTAAAATTAAATTTCATGACACTGAATGTCTGCACACGAGCAGCCAAGATAGTGAAGATAACTGTAGCACATATATAGAGATGGTGAATACTTACAAATATTTAGGAGTGTATATAGACCATAATTTTAAGTGGAAGTCACAAATAATTGCAGTACAAAAAAAATTACGTAAAACGGCTTATATACTACATCATTTAAGCTACTGTGCTACAACGGAAGTCTTGCGACAAGTGTATTATTCGCTGGCAGAATCGTATATAAGACATGGCATTACAGCATGGGGTGGAGCAACTTCTTGTAAAGATTTGCAAACTAGCCAAAATAGATTACTGAAAAAACTAATGGAAAAGAACCAGAATAACTTGAATAGAACAAATCATATTGGAAATGATACAGATAGTCTTATGAACTTTACAGATCGATACAACCACAATATATACGACACAAACCTGGCTAAATGCCTCAACATATTGAATGTAAGAAGCATTTACGAGACTTCAATAATAGCCGAGTTTATCGATGATAACCGATTTATAAAGCTCATTAATCACAGACACAACACAAGATTAAAAACTTCAAGTAGACTTCAAATAGCAAAATTCAGAAACAACTATGAAAAAAATAAACTCTCGGTCTCACTACCAACAATTTTAAATAAGCTACCAACGTATATATTTAATATGCCCAACACGAGTAAAAGAAAAAAATTAATAAAACAACATTTTATAAGATCACAATAAACAAATAAAAACAATACACAATATATTTAAATTATATTTATATCATTACTCTACAAGCGGAGAAACAAAAGCCTTACAACCATTACCATACATAATACATATCAACATGAAAGCAACAAATGAAATATTAAAACATATGTTAGATATTTAAATAGATTAAGATTTTGAATAACTTCTGAAATGTATATATTAATTTAAGAAAAACAAAATACAAAAAAAAAAAAAAAAAAAAAAAAAAAAAAAAAAAAAAAAAAAAAAAAAAAAAAAAAAAAAAAAAAAAAAAAAAAAAGAAGGAAAGACAAGTATCTTTAAACACATGCAACTTTTATTATAAGTTAGAGTTTAAGGAGAAATGTGTAGTACTATAAGAAAAATATTTAAATATTTGTTAACATTAATATACCTGCAGACAAGCCAATGGGCTTCGCGGGGTTTTTTTTTTCTATGTTCCCAATTTACAGAATGAATAAATAAAGAACAGAATGAATTATTAAAAAAAAAAAAAAAAAATTATTATTATTATTATTATTATTATTATTATTATTATTATTATTATTATTATTATTATTATTATTATTATTATTATTATTATTATTATTATTATTATTATTATTATTATTATTATTATTATTATTATTATTATTATTATTATTATTATTATTATTATTATTATTATTATTATTATTATTATTATTATTATTATTATTATTATTATTATTATTATTATTATTATTATTATTATTATTATTATTATTATTATTATTATTATTATTATTATTATTATTATTATTATTATTATTATTATTATTATTATTATTATTATTATTATTATTATTATTATTATTATTATTATTATTATTATTATTATTATTATTATTATTATTATTATTATTATTATTATTATTATTATTATTATTATTATTATTATTATTATTATTATTATTATTATTATTATTATTATTATTATTATTATTATTATTATTATTATTATTATTATTATTATTATTATTATTATTATTATTATTATTATTATTATTATTATTATTATTATTATTATTATTATTATTATTATTATTATTATTATTATTATTATTATTATTATTATTATTATTATTATTATTATTATTATTATTATTATTATTATTATTATTATTATTATTATTATTATTATTATTATTATTATTATTATTATTATTATTATTATTATTATTATTATTATTATTATTATTATTATTATTATTATTATTATTATTATTATTATTATTATTATTATTATTATTATTATTATTATTATTATTATTATTATTATTATTATTATTATTATTATTATTATTATTATTATTATTATTATTATTATTATTATTATTATTATTATTATTATTATTATTATTATTATTATTATTATTATTATTATTATTATTATTATTATTATTATAATTATATTATTGTGCTTTCATTGTGAACGGACGTGTTTCCAAGTGCGCGGAGAAAATTTAATTTTTAAATTAAAGATTAAATTAAATATTGATAAAGTATATACAAAGTGAATATAATATTGAATTCAATTTTGAATACTGAATTGAATTATAATAGATAGTTTATTTTTATTATTAAATTAACTAATAAAAAATGAGTAAAAACTGTGGATACCTCTCTGTTAGTGCATGTATGGTATGTGGAAAATCATTACCAGGAACAGGAGATCACATTAAGTGTCACAATTGTGGTCGTAAATACCACTACTCGCCATGCGCGACGCTATCTGAGTCCACCTACACAACCATGACCGCGGAGAAGAAACAGTCATGGAAATGTCATCTGTGTAGAGGGGATAAAGTTAGAAGTAAGTCACCAAACAACATGTACCAAGAATTAGTTCATGTAGAACAGGAAGATCTAGGAGAACAGGCGCATGCACAATGTGTAAATAACCATGTTGTGGTGAATCGAAAAAGTCCCCATTTGGAAAATAAGAATGTGTCGGAAATGAAAGAGGACACAGGCTCAACTAGCTTAGGAGATATAATCGCCAGCATAAGTAAGCTAAACAGTAATATTATAGACACAAACAAATCATTAAGAGAAGAAATGATAACGGCGTTCTCAAATTTAACGGAAACCATTAAAAACCTATCAGCGCAAGTCAATGACCTAAAAAAAGATATTGAAAAAAAAGAGAACCGTATACAATTTTTGGAAGCAAAGGTCGATGAAATTTTTAATAAGGATAAAGAAAACAATAACAAAATAAGTGAAACGGAAATACGTGTACATAAACTAGAACAAAACGCCCTAAAAAGAAACATTGAAATTACAAACGTACCAAATGATGAAATGAGTGCCAGTGAAATAATAAAAAAAATTTCATCATTAATGGAAATCTCATTAGAGAATTTTGATATATATAAAGCGTACAAAGTAAAAAAGGGTCATAAAATTATAGTACAGTTTTCTAATTTAAATAAAAAACTAGAACTAATGGGAAAAATTAAAGGAAAAAAAATTGATTCGAATATGATGACCGTAGTAAAAAAAAACTCATCAACAAATGACAAAAAAAAACACTACATATATGTCAATGATGAGCTTTCTAGTTTCAACCGACAACTATTTTGGAAAGCCAAAAATAAAGCTAGAGAGAATGATTGGAAATTTGTATGGTTTCGAAATGGAAACCTTTATGTACGCAAAAATGAAAACTCAAAAACTCAAGTTATAAAGAATGATGAAGATATGCAATTACTACAATAATTTTTTAATTAATAAACTTTAAAAATATTTTTTTGCAAAATATGGATGTGGAAAGACAAAAATTAAAAAACTTTAGTGAAATAAACAAAAAAATTTTAAGTTATCCATTAACATTTATTTTCATGAATATAAGATCATTGAGGAAAAATTTTCCAAAATTTTTAGTTGATATACATAAAGTTTTGGAAAGAATAAAAGTTATAATATTAGTTGAAACAAGCATTACTGATGAAGAGATCACGTTATATGAAATAAAAGGCTTTAAATCTATTTTCTTTAATAGAAAAGACAAACATGGCAACCACCAATCAGGAGGTGGAATAGCAATTTATATAAAAGAGAATATAGCTTTTGCTGATATCTCTTCAAGTAATACTAATTTCGAGTCAGCAAAAATAAATATTAATATAGAAGACATAAACGTGACTCTCTTAGCAATATATCGACCCCCTTCTCAAAACGTTAATAATTTTATAGAAGAAATTGATCACACAATAAAAAAAACAAAAAATAAAAAGGAGATGATTATTGTTGGCGACATGAACATTGACATAAATAAGCAAAATATCACAACAACTAAATACATGGAAATGCTCTCATCAAACGGTTTTGAATGCTTAGTTAATGAAAGCACAAGAGAGAATGTCAGTACGCAAACAGGTACGTGTATCGATCATATTTTTATAAGAAGTAATAAACAACGTAGAATAGATACCACAGCGTTTATAATAACAACTACAACTTCGGATCACTACTCACTCTTCTGCAGTATAAATAAAGAAATTGATCAGGGAAGGGAAAAAAGTACAAAGCAGTGCGCCAGTAAAATAGTTACCAAAGAAGTAAATAAAAAGATAAGAGAAATAAATTGGAAAGATTTCATACATAAAAATAGTAATGATTTATACAACAAATTAAGCGAAACTTTTACCAATATTTATAATAACTCAACTAAAACAATAAAAAAGAAGAAAGCAAGATCTAATAACCCATGGATAAGTGAGGAAATAATTGAAAATTGTAATGTAAGGGATAAACTTTTTAAAAAATGGAAACATAATCCAAACAACAAAAACTTTGAAAATCAATATAAACAATATAGAAATTATCTAAATAAGAAAATATATAATGTGAAAAATAATTATTATAGAAATAAGTTTATTGAAAACAGACATAACATTCGGGTAACATGGAAACTGGTAAATGAAATTGTAGGCAAAAAGAATAGTAACATAGACAGTGTGATTTTGCAAAACTTTAAAAACATAAATATAGAAGATATTGTAAAAAATTTCGCAATAAACTTTAAAGATAATGTCAATAAAATTATTCATAATTGTAATATAAAAACTCTAAATGGGAATAGGGAAAAAGTAAAAAATTCGATATACTTATATCCTACTAATGAGGAAGAGATATTCCATATGTTAAGCAGTTTAAACGATAAAAAAGGCCCTGGGTATGATGGAATTAGACCAAAAGACTTAAAGAATAACGCGCTTGTAATGGCACCAGTTATATCCGCTTTGATTAACTTAAGTCTGGAAAGCAGCATTGTGCCGCAACAATTAAAAACATCAATTGTACGCCCAGTATATAAACAAGGAGTAAAATCGGAATACAATAATTATAGACCAATTTCTCTCTTGCCGGCCATTGAAAAAGTCATGGAAGAAGTTGTTGTAAAAAGATTGAAGGAATATATAGAAAAGTACAAAATAATAAATAAAAATCAATTCGGGTTTCAAAAAAGAAAAAATATCAATAAATTGTTAGGAAACTTCGCAAATCACATAAATGAGTCCATAAGCAATAAGTTACATTGTCTAGTGATCTTTATAGACTTTAGAAAAGCATTTGATACATTGTCGCACGAAAAACTAATAGCGGCAATGGAAAGAATAGGTGTCAGAGGCAAATGCATTCAATGGTTCGAAAGTTATTTAAATGTCAGAACATACAGAGTCAAGATAGACAACAGCATTGGTGAAGAAAACACATTAGAGTACGGAGTACCGCAAGGATCAAAACTGGGCCCAATACTGTATATAATGTTTACAAATGACTTATTAAAAATCTTATCAAATTGTCAACCTTTTGCTTATGCAGACGATACTGCGCTTGTAGTCACACACAAAGATTTAAATATGGCAACTCAGATGATGCAAACGCAACTGGATACCGTAGCGAAATGGTGCCACGATAATGGGTTAATCATTAATGCATCTAAGACCAAGATTATGCATATAAAACCACCGCATATAATTCACACAGACATTAAAATTAAATTTCATGACACTGAATGTCTGCACACGAGCAGCCAAGATAGTGAAGATAACTGTAGCACATATATAGAGATGGTGAATACTTACAAATATTTAGGAGTGTATATAGACCATAATTTTAAGTGGAAGTCACAAATAATTGCAGTACAAAAAAAATTACGTAAAACGGCTTATATACTACATCATTTAAGCTACTGTGCTACAACGGAAGTCTTGCGACAAGTGTATTATTCGCTGGCAGAATCGTATATAAGACATGGCATTACAGCATGGGGTGGAGCAACTTCTTGTAAAGATTTGCAAACTAGCCAAAATAGATTACTGAAAAAACTAATGGAAAAGAACCAGAATAACTTGAATAGAACAAATCATATTGGAAATGATACAGATAGTCTTATGAACTTTACAGATCGATACAACCACAATATATACGACACAAACCTGGCTAAATGCCTCAACATATTGAATGTAAGAAGCATTTACGAGACTTCAATAATAGCCGAGTTTATCGATGATAACCGATTTATAAAGCTCATTAATCACAGACACAACACAAGATTAAAAACTTCAAGTAGACTTCAAATAGCAAAATTCAGAAACAACTATGAAAAAAATAAACTCTCGGTCTCACTACCAACAATTTTAAATAAGCTACCAACGTATATATTTAATATGCCCAACACGAGTAAAAGAAAAAAATTAATAAAACAACATTTTATAAGATCACAATAAACAAATAAAAACAATACACAATATATTTAAATTATATTTATATCATTACTCTACAAGCGGATGCAAACAAGTAGAAACAAAAGCCTTACAACCATTACCATACATAATACATATCAACATGAAAGCAACAAATGAAATATTAAAACATATGTTAGATATTTAAATAGATTAAGATTTTGAATAACTTCTGAAATGTATATATTAATTTAAGAAAAACAAAATACAAAAAAAAAAAAAAAAAAAAAAAAAAAAAAAAAAAAAAAAAAAAAAAAAAAAAAAAAAAAAAAAAAAAAAAGAAGGAAAGACAAGTATCTTTAAACACATGCAACTTTTATTATAAGTTAGAGTTTAAGGAGAAATGTGTAGTACTATAAGAAAAATATTTAAATATTTGTTAACATTAATATACCTGCAGACAAGCCAATGGGCTTCGCGGGGTTTTTTTTTTCTATGTTCCCAATTTACAGAATGAATAAATAAAGAACAGAATGAATTATTAAAAAAAAAAAAAAAAAATTATTATTATTATTATTATTATTATTATTATTATTATTATTATTATTATTATTATTATTATTATTATTATTATTATTATTATTATTATTATTATTATTATTATTATTATTATTATTATTATTATTATTATTATTATTATTATTATTATTATTATTATTATTATTATTATTATTATTATTATTATTATTATTATTATTATTATTATTATTATTATTATTATTATTATTATTATTATTATTATTATTATTATTATTATTATTATTATTATTATTATTATTATTATTATTATTATTATTATTATTATTATTATTATTATTATTATTATTATTATTATTATTATTATTATTATTATTATTATTATTATTATTATTATTATTATTATTATTATTATTATTATTATTATTATTATTATTATTATTATTATTATTATTATTATTATTATTATTATTATTATTATTATTATTATTATTATTATTATTATTATTATTATTATTATTATTATTATTATTATTATTATTATTATTATTATTATTATTATTATTATTATTATTATTATTATTATTATTATTATTATTATTATTATTATTATTATTATTATTATTATTATTATTATTATTATTATTATTATTATTATTATTATTATTATTATTATTATTATTATTATTATTATTATTATTATTATTATTATTATTATTATTATTATTATTATTATTATTATTATTATTATTATTATTATTATTATTATTATTATTATTATTATTATTATTATTATTATTATTATTATTATTATTATTATTATTATTATTATTATTATTATTATTATTATTATTATTATTATTATTATTATTATTATTATTATTATTATTATTATTATTATTATTATTATTATTATTATTATTATTATTATTATTATTATTATTATTATTATTATTATTATTATTATTATTATTATTATTATTATTATTATTATTATTATTATTATTATTATTATTATTATTATTATTATTATTATTATTATTATTATTATTATTATTATTATTATTATTATTATTATTATTATTATTATTATTATTATTATTATTATTATTATTATTATTATTATTATTATTATTATTATTATTATTATTATTATTATTATTATTATTATTATTATTATTATTATTATTATTATTATTATTATTATTATTATTATTATTATTATTATTATTATTATTATTATTATTATTATTATTATTATTATTATTATTATTATTATTATTATTATTATTATTATTATTATTATTATTATTATTATTATTATTATTATTATTATTATTATTATTATTATTATTATTATTATTATTATTATTATTATTATTATTATTATTATTATTATTATTATTATTATTATTATTATTATTATTATTATTATTATTATTATTATTATTATTATTATTATTATTATTATTATTATTATTATTATTATTATTATTATTATTATTATTATTATTATTATTATTATTATTATTATTATTATTATTATTATTATTATTATTATTATTATTATTATTATTATTATTATTATTATTATTATTATTATTATTATTATTATTATTATTATTATTATTATTATTATTATTATTATTATTATTATTATTATTATTATTATTATTATTATTATTATTATTATTATTATTATTATTATTATTATTATTATTATTATTATTATTATTATTATTATTATTATTATTATTATTATTATTATTATTATTATTATTATTATTATTATTATTATTATTATTATTATTATTATTATTATTATTATTATTATTATTATTATTATTATTATTATTATTATTATTATTATTATTATTATTATTATTATTATTATTATTATTATTATTATTATTATTATTATTATTATTATTATTATTATTATTATTATTATTATTATTATTATTATTATTATTATTATTATTATTATTATTATTATTATTATTATTATTATTATTATTATTATTATTATTATTATTATTATTATTATTATTATTATTATTATTATTATTATTATTATTATTATTATTATTATTATTATTATTATTATTATTATTATTATTATTATTATTATTATTATTATTATTATTATTATTATTATTATTATTATTATTATTATTATTATTATTATTATTATTATTATTATTATTATTATTATTATTATTATTATTATTATTATTATTATTATTATTATTATTATTATTATTATTATTATTATTATTATTATTATTATTATTATTATTATTATTATTATTATTATTATTATTATTATTATTATTATTATTATTATTATTATTATTATTATTATTATTATTATTATTATTATTATTATTATTATTATTATTATTATTATTATTATTATTATTATTATTATTATTATTATTATTATTATTATTATTATTATTATTATTATTATTATTATTATTATTATTATTATTATTATTATTATTATTATTATTATTATTATTATTATTATTATTATTATTATTATTATTATTATTATTATTATTATTATTATTATTATTATTATTATTATTATTATTATTATTATTATTATTATTATTATTATTATTATTATTATTATTATTATTATTATTATTATTATTATTATTATTATTATTATTATTATTATTATTATTATTATTATTATTATTATTATTATTATTATTATTATTATTATTATTATTATTATTATTATTATTATTATTATTATTATTATTATTATTATTATTATTATTATTATTATTATTATTATTATTATTATTATTATTATTATTATTATTATTATTATTATTATTATTATTATTATTATTATTATTATTATTATTATTATTATTATTATTATTATTATTATTATTATTATTATTATTATTATTATTATTATTATTATTATTATTATTATTATTATTATTATTATTATTATTATTATTATTATTATTATTATTATTATTATTATTATTATTATTATTATTATTATTATTATTATTATTATTATTATTATTATTATTATTATTATTATTATTATTATTATTATTATTATTATTATTATTATTATTATTATTATTATTATTATTATTATTATTATTATTATTATTATTATTATTATTATTATTATTATTATTATTATTATTATTATTATTATTATTATTATTATTATTATTATTATTATTATTATTATTATTATTATTATTATTATTATTATTATTATTATTATTATTATTATTATTATTATTATTATTATTATTATTATTATTATTATTATTATTATTATTATTATTATTATTATTATTATTATTATTATTATTATTATTATTATTATTATTATTATTATTATTATTATTATTATTATTATTATTATTATTATTATTATTATTATTATTATTATTATTATTATTATTATTATTATTATTATTATTATTATTATTATTATTATTATTATTATTATTATTATTATTATTATTATTATTATTATTATTATTATTATTATTATTATTATTATTATTATTATTATTATTATTATTATTATTATTATTATTATTATTATTATTATTATTATTATTATTATTATTATTATTATTATTATTATTATTATTATTATTATTATTATTATTATTATTATTATTATTATTATTATTATTATTATTATTATTATTATTATTATTATTATTATTATTATTATTATTATTATTATTATTATTATTATTATTATTATTATTATTATTATTATTATTATTATTATTATTATTATTATTATTATTATTATTATTATTATTATTATTATTATTATTATTATTATTATTATTATTATTATTATTATTATTATTATTATTATTATTATTATTATTATTATTATTATTATTATTATTATTATTATTATTATTATTATTATTATTATTATTATTATTATTATTATTATTATTATTATTATTATTATTATTATTATTATTATTATTATTATTATTATTATTATTATTATTATTATTATTATTATTATTATTATTATTATTATTATTATTATTATTATTATTATTATTATTATTATTATTATTATTATTATTATTATTATTATTATTATTATTATTATTATTATTATTATTATTATTATTATTATTATTATTATTATTATTATTATTATTATTATTATTATTATTATTATTATTATTATTATTATTATTATTATTATTATTATTATTATTATTATTATTATTATTATTATTATTATTATTATTATTATTATTATTATTATTATTATTATTATTATTATTATTATTATTATTATTATTATTATTATTATTATTATTATTATTATTATTATTATTATTATTATTATTATTATTATTATTATTATTATTATTATTATTATTATTATTATTATTATTATTATTATTATTATTATTATTATTATTATTATTATTATTATTATTATTATTATTATTATTATTATTATTATTATTATTATTATTATTATTATTATTATTATTATTATTATTATTATTATTATTATTATTATTATTATTATTATTATTATTATTATTATTATTATTATTATTATTATTATTATTATTATTATTATTATTATTATTATTATTATTATTATTATTATTATTATTATTATTATTATTATTATTATTATTATTATTATTATTATTATTATTATTATTATTATTATTATTATTATTATTATTATTATTATTATTATTATTATTATTATTATTATTATTATTATTATTATTATTATTATTATTATTATTATTATTATTATTATTATTATTATTATTATTATTATTATTATTATTATTATTATTATTATTATTATTATTATTATTATTATTATTATTATTATTATTATTATTATTATTATTATTATTATTATTATTATTATTATTATTATTATTATTATTATTATTATTATTATTATTATTATTATTATTATTATTATTATTATTATTATTATTATTATTATTATTATTATTATTATTATTATTATTATTATTATTATTATTATTATTATTATTATTATTATTATTATTATTATTATTATTATTATTATTATTATTATTATTATTATTATTATTATTATTATTATTATTATTATTATTATTATTATTATTATTATTATTATTATTATTATTATTATTATTATTATTATTATTATTATTATTATTATTATTATTATTATTATTATTATTATTATTATTATTATTATTATTATTATTATTATTATTATTATTATTATTATTATTATTATTATTATTATTATTATTATTATTATTATTATTATTATTATTATTATTATTATTATTATTATTATTATTATTATTATTATTATTATTATTATTATTATTATTATTATTATTATTATTATTATTATTATTATTATTATTATTATTATTATTATTATTATTATTATTATTATTATTATTATTATTATTATTATTATTATTATTATTATTATTATTATTATTATTATTATTATTATTATTATTATTATTATTATTATTATTATTATTATTATTATTATTATTATTATTATTATTATTATTATTATTATTATTATTATTATTATTATTATTATTATTATTATTATTATTATTATTATTATTATTATTATTATTATTATTATTATTATTATTATTATTATTATTATTATTATTATTATTATTATTATTATTATTATTATTATTATTATTATTATTATTATTATTATTATTATTATTATTATTATTATTATTATTATTATTATTATTATTATTATTATTATTATTATTATTATTATTATTATTATTATTATTATTATTATTATTATTATTATTATTATTATTATTATTATTATTATTATTATTATTATTATTATTATTATTATTATTATTATTATTATTATTATTATTATTATTATTATTATTATTATTATTATTATTATTATTATTATTATTATTATTATTATTATTATTATTATTATTATTATTATTATTATTATTATTATTATTATTATTATTATTATTATTATTATTATTATTATTATTATTATTATTATTATTATTATTATTATTATTATTATTATTATTATTATTATTATTATTATTATTATTATTATTATTATTATTATTATTATTATTATTATTATTATTATTATTATTATTATTATTATTATTATTATTATTATTATTATTATTATTATTATTATTATTATTATTATTATTATTATTATTATTATTATTATTATTATTATTATTATTATTATTATTATTATTATTATTATTATTATTATTATTATTATTATTATTATTATTATTATTATTATTATTATTATTATTATTATTATTATTATTATTATTATTATTATTATTATTATTATTATTATTATTATTATTATTATTATTATTATTATTATTAT
>CAUJRP010000011.1:35000-38153 GCA_963402855.1 Ormia ochracea
TTATATTATTATTATTATTATTATTATTATTATTATTATATTATTATTATTATTATTATTATTATTATTATTATTATTATTATTATTATTATTATTATTATTATTATTATTATTATTATTATTATTATTATTATTATTATTATTATTATTATTATTATTATTATTATTATTATTATTATTATTATTATTATTATTATTATTATTATTATTATTATTATTATTATTATTATTATTATTATTATTATTATTATTATTATTATTATTATTATTATTATTATTATTATTATTATTATTATTATTATTATTATTATTATTATTATTATTATTATTATTATTATTATTATTATTATTATTATTATTATTATTATTATTATTATTATTATTATTATTATTATTATTATTATTATTATTATTATTATTATTATTATTATTATTATTATTATTATTATTATTATTATTATTATTATTATTATTATTATTATTATTATTATTATTATTATTATTATTATATTATTATTATTATTATTATTATTATTATTATTATTATTATTATTATTATTATTATTATTATTATTATTATTATTATTATTATTATTATTATTATTATTATTATTATATTATTATTATTATTATTATTATTATTATTTATTATTATTATTATTATTATTATTATTATTATTATTATTATTATTATTATTATTATTATTATTATTATTATTATTATTATTATATTATTATTATTATATTATTATTATTATTATTATTATTATTATTATTATTATTATTATTATTAGTTATTATTATTATTATTATTATTATTATTATTATTATTATTATTATTATTATTATTATTATTATTATTATATTATTATTATTATTATTATTATTATTATTATTATTATTATTTATTATTATTATTATTATTATTATTATTATTATATTATTATTATTATTATTATTATTATTATTATTATTATTATTATTATTATTATTATTATTATTATTATTATTATTATTATTATTATTATTATTATTATTATTATTATTATTATTATTATTATTATTATTATTATATTATTATTATTATTATTATTATTATTATTATTATTATTATTATTATTATTATTATTATTATTATTATTATTATTATTATTATTATTATTATTATTATTATTATTATTATTATTATTATTATTATTATTATTATTATTATTATTATTATTATTATTATTATTATTATTATTATTATTATTATTATTATTATTATTATTATTATTATTATTATTATTATTATTATTATTATTATTATTATTATTATTATTATTATTATTATTATTATTATTATTATTATTATTATTATTATTATTATTATTATTATTATTATTATTATTATTATTATTATTATTATTATTATTATTATTATTATTATTAATTATTATTATTATTATTATTATTATTATTATTATTATTATTATTATTATTATTATTATTATTATTATTATTATTATTATTATTATTATTATTATTATTATTATTATTATTATTATTATTATTATTATTATTATTATTATTAATTATTATTATTATTATTATTATTATTATTATTATTATTATTATTATTAATATTATTATTATTATTATTTATTATTATTATTATTATTATTATTATTAATTATTATTATTATTATTATTATTATTATTATTATTATTATTATTATTATTATTATTATTATTATTATTATTATTATTATTATTATTATTATTATTATTATTATTATTATTATTATTATTATTAATTATTATTATTATTATTATTATTATTATTATTATTATTATTATTATTATTATTATTATTATTATTATTATTATTATTATTATTATTATTATTATTATTATTATTATTATTATTATTATTATTATTATTATTATTATTATTATTATTATTATTATTATTATTATTTATTATTAATTATTATTATTATATTATTATTATTATTATTATTATTATTATTATTATTATTATTATTATTATTATTATTATTATTATTATTATTATTATTATTATTATTATATTATTATTATTATTATTATTATTATTATTAATTATTATTATTATTATTATTATTATTATTATTATTATTAATATTATTATTATTATTATTATTATTATTATTATTATTATTATTATTATTATTATTATTATTATTATTATTATTATATTATTATTATTATTATTATTATTATTATTATTATTATTATTATTATTATTATTAATTATTAATTATTATTATTATTATTATTATTATTATTATTATTATTATTATTATTATTATTATTATTATTATTATTATTATTATTATTATTATTATTATTATTATTATTATTATTATTATTAATTATTATTATATTATTATTATTATTATTATTATTATTATTATTATTATTATTATTATTATTATTATTATTATTATTATTATTATTATTATTATTATTATTATTATTATTATTATTATTAATTATTATTATTATTATTATTATTATTATTATTATTATTATTATTATTATTATTATTATTATTATTATTATTATTATTATTATTATTATTATTATTATTATTATTATTATTATTATTATTATTATTATTATTATTATTATTATTATTATTATTATTATTATTATTATTATTATTATTATTATTATTATTATTATTATTATTATTATTATTATTATTATTATTATTATTATTATTATTATTATTATTATTATTATTATTATTATTATTATTATTATTATTATTATTATTATTATTATTATTATTATTATTGTTATTATTATTATTATTATTATTATTATTATTATTATTATTATTATTATTATTATTATTTATTATTATTATTATTATTATTATTATTATTATTAATTATTATTGTTATTATTATTATTATTATTATTATTAATTATTATTATTATTATTATTATTATTATTATTATTATTATTATTATTATTATTATTATTATTATTATTATTATTATTATTATTATTAATTATTATTATTATTATATTATTAATATTATTATTATTATTATTATTAATTATTATTATTATTATTATTATTATTATTATTATTATTATTATTATTATTATTATTATTA
>CAUJRP010000012.1:0-89000 GCA_963402855.1 Ormia ochracea
ATCACTTATCGTTAATTACTATCAGATATCGTTAACTATTATCACATATCGTTAATTATTATCACATATCGGTTATTATTATCACATATCGTTAATTATTATCACATATCGTTAATTATTATCACATATCGTTAATTATTATCACATATCGTTAATTATTATCACATATGATTAATTATTATCACATATCGTTAATTATTATCACATATCGTTAATTATTATCATATATCGTTAATTATTATCACATATCGTTAATTATTATCACATATGATTAATTATTATCACATATCGGTAATTATTATCACATATCGTTAATTATTATCACATATCGTTAATTATTATCACATATCATTTATTATTATCACATATCGTTAATTATTATCACATATCGTTAATTATTATCACATATGATTAATTATTATCACATATCGTTAATTATTATCACATATCGTTAATTATTATCATATATCGTTAATTATTATCACATATCGTTAATTATTATCACATATGATTAATTATTATCACATATCGTTAATTATTATCACATATCGTTAATTATTATCATATATCGTTAATTATTATCACATATCGTTAATTATTATCACATATCGTTAATTATTATCACATATCGTTAATTATTATCACATATCGATTTATTATTATCACATATCGTTAATTATTATCACATATCGTTAATTATTATCATATATCGTTAATTATTATCACATATCGATAATTAGTATCACATATCGTTAATTATTATCACTTATCGTTAATTACTATCACATATCGTTAATTATTATCACATATCGTTAATTATTATCACATATCGTTAATTATTATCACATATGATTAATTATTATCACATATCGTTAATTATTATCACATATCGATAATTAGTATCACATATCGTTAATTATTATCACTTATCGTTAATTACTATCACATATCGTTAATTATTATCACATATCGTTAATTATTATCACATATCGTTAATTATTATCACATATGATTAATTATTATCACATATCGTTAATTATTATCACATATCGTTAATTATTATCACATATCGTTAATTATTATCACATATCGTTAATTATTATCACATATCGTTAATTATTATCATATATCGTTAATTATTATCACATATCGTTAATTATTATCACATATCGTTAATTATTATCATATATCGTTAATTATTATCACATATCGTTAATTATTATCACATATCGTTAATTATTATCACATATCGTTAATTATTATCACATATGATTAATTATTATCACATATCGTTAATTATTATCACATATCGTTAATTATTATCATATATCGTTAATTATTATCACATATCGTTAATTATTATCACATATGATTAATTATTATCACATATCGTTAATTATTATCACATATCGTTAATTATTATCATATATCGTTAATTATTATCACATATCGTTAATTATTATCACATATCGTTAATTATTATCACATATCGTTAATTATTATCACATATCGACTTATTATTATCACATATCGTTAATTATTATCACATATCGTTAATTATTATCACATATCGTTAATTATTATCACATATCGATAATTAGTATCACATATCGTTAATTATTATCACATATCGTTAATTATTATCACATATCGTTAATTATTATCACATATCGGTTTTTATTATCACATACCGTTAATTATTATCACATATCGGTAATTATTATCACATATCGTTAATTATTATCACATGTCGTTAATTATTATCACATATCGTTAATTATTATCACATATCGTTAATTATTATCACATATCATTTATTATTATCACATATCGTTAATTATTATCACATATCGTTAATTATTATCACATATGATTAATTATTATCACATATCGTTAATTATTATCACATATGATTAATTATTATCACATATCGTTAATTATTATCACATATCGTTAATTATTATCATATATCGTTAATTATTATCACATATCGTTAATTATTATCACATATCGTTAATTATTATCACATATCGTTAATTATTATCACATATCGATTTATTATTATCACATATCGTTAATTATTATCACATATCGTTAATTATTATCACTTATCGTTAATTACTATCAGATATCGTTAACTATTATCACATATCGTTAATTATTATCACATATCGGTTATTATTATCACATATCGTTAATTATTATCACATATGATTAATTATTATCACATATCGTTAATTATTATCACATATCGTTAATTATTATCACATATCGTTAATTATTATCACATATCGTTAATTATTATCACATATGATTAATTATTATCACATATCGTTAATTATTATCACATATCGTTAATTATTATCACATATCGTTAATTATTATCACATATCGTTAATTATTATCACATATCGTTAATTATTATTACATATGATTAATTATTATCACATATCGTTAATTATTATCACATATCGTTAATTATTATCACATATCGTTAATTATTATCACATATCGTTAATTATTATCACATATCGTTAATTATTATCACATATCGTTAATTATTATCACTTATCGTTAATTACTATCACATATCGTTAATTATTATCACATATCGTTAATTATTATCACATATCATTTATTATTATCACATATCGTTAATTATTATCACATATCGTTAATTATTATCACATATCGTTAATTATTATCACATATGATTAATTATTATCACATATCGTTAATTATTATCACATATCGTTAATTATTATCATATATCGTTAATTATTATCACATATCGTTAATTATTATCACATATCGTTAATTATTATCACATATCATTTATTATTATCACATATCGTTAATTATTATCACATATCGTTAATTATTATCACATATGATTAATTATTATCACATATCGTTAATTATTATCACATATCGTTAATTATTATCATATATCGTTAATTATTATCACATATCGTTAATTATTATCACATATGATTAATTATTATCACATATCGGTAATTATTATCACATATCGTTAATTATTATCACATATCGTTAATTATTATCACATATCATTTATTATTATCACATATCGTTAATTATTATCACATATCGTTAATTATTATCACATATGATTAATTATTATCACATATCGTTAATTATTATCACATATCGTTAATTATTATCATATATCGTTAATTATTATCACATATCGTTAATTATTATCACATATGATTAATTATTATCACATATCGTTAATTATTATCACATATCGTTAATTATTATCATATATCGTTAATTATTATCACATATCGTTAATTATTATCACATATCGTTAATTATTATCACATATCGTTAATTATTATCACATATCGATTTATTATTATCACATATCGTTAATTATTATCACATATCGTTAATTATTATCATATATCGTTAATTATTATCACATATCGATAATTAGTATCACATATCGTTAATTATTATCACTTATCGTTAATTACTATCACATATCGTTAATTATTATCACATATCGTTAATTATTATCACATATCGTTAATTATTATCACATATGATTAATTATTATCACATATCGTTAATTATTATCACATATCGTTAATTATTATCACATATGATTAATTATTATCACATATCGTTAATTATTATCACATATCGTTAATTATTATCACATATCGTTAATTATTATCACATATCATTTATTATTATCACATATCGTTAATTATTATCACATATCGTTAATTATTATCACATATCGTTAATTATTATCACATATCGTTAATTATTATCACATATGATTAATTATTATCACATATCGTTAATTATTATCACATATCGTTAATTATTATCATATATCGTTAATTATTATCACATATCGTTAATTATTATCACATATCGTTAATTATTATCACATATCGTTAATTATTATCACATATCGTTAATTATTATCACATATCGTTAATTATTATCACATATCGTTAATTATTATCACATATCGATTTATTATTATCACATATCGGTAATTATTATCACATATCGTTAATTATTATCACATATCGTTAATTATTATCACATATCGATTTATTATTATCACATATCGTTAATTATTATCACATATCGTTAATTATTATCACATATCGTTAATTATTATCACATATCGTTAATTATTATCACATATGATTAATTATTATCACATATCGTTAATTATTATCACATATCGTTAATTATTATCATATATCGTTAATTATTATCACATATCGTTAATTATTATAACATATGATTAATTATTATCACATATCGGTAATTATTATCACATATCGTTAATTATTATAACATATCGTTAATTATTATCACATATCATTTATTATTATCACATATCGTTAATTATTATCACATATCGTTAATTATTATCACATATGATTAATTATTATCACATATCGTTAATTATTATCACATATCGTTAATTATTATCATATATCGTTAATTATTATCACATATCGTTAATTATTATCACATATGATTAATTATTATCACATATCGTTAATTATTATCACATATCGTTAATTATTATCATATATCGTTAATTATTATCACATATCATTAATTATTATCACATATCGTTAATTATTATCACATATCGTTAATTATTATCACATATCGATTTATTATTATCACATATCGTTAATTATTATCACATATCGTTAATTATTATCATATATCGTTAATTATTATCACATATCGATAATTAGTATCACATATCGTTAATTATTATCACTTATCGTTAATTACTATCACATATCGTTAATTATTATCACATATCGTTAATTATTATCACATATCGTTAATTATTATCACATATGATTAATTATTATCACATATCGTTAATTATTATCACATATCGTTAATTATTATCACATATCGTTAATTATTATCACATATGATTAATTATTATCACATATCGTTAATTATTATCACATATCGTTAATTATTATCACATATCGTTAATTATTATCACATATCATTTATTATTATCACATATCGTTAATTATTATCACATATCGTTAATTATTATCACATATCGTTAATTATTATCACATATCGTTAATTATTATCACATATGATTAATTATTATCACATATCGTTAATTATTATCACATATCGTTAATTATTATCATATATCGTTAATTATTATCACATATCGTTAATTATTATCACATATCGTTAATTATTATCACATATCGTTAATTATTATCACATATCGTTAATTATTATCACATATCGTTAATTATTATCACATATCGTTAATTATTATCACATATCGATTTATTATTATCACATATCGGTAATTATTATCACATATCGTTAATTATTATCACATATCGTTAATTATTATCACATATCGATTTATTATTATCACATATCGTTAATTATTATCACATATCGTTAATTATTATCACATATCGTTAATTATTATCACATATCGTTAATTATTATCACTTATCGTTAATTACTATCAGATATCGTTAACTATTATCACATATCGTTAATTATTATCACATATCGGTTATTATTATCACATATCGTTAATTATTATCACATATCGTTAATTATTATCACATATCGTTAATTATTATCACATATCGTTAATTATTATCACATATGATTAATTATTATCACATATCGTTAATTATTATCACATATCGTTAATTATTATCATATATCGTTAATTATTATCACATATCGTTAATTATTATCACATATGATTAATTATTATCACATATCGGTAATTATTATCACATATCGTTAATTATTATCACATATCGTTAATTATTATCACATATCATTTATTATTATCACATATCGTTAATTATTATCACATATCGTTAATTATTATCACATATGATTAATTATTATCACATATCGTTAATTACTATCACATATCGTTAATTATTATCATATATCGTTAATTATTATCACATATCGTTAATTATTATCACATATGATTAATTATTATCACATATCGTTAATTATTATCACATATCGTTAATTATTATCATATATCGTTAATTATTATCACATATCGTTAATTATTATCACATATCGTTAATTATTATCACATATCGTTAATTATTATCACATATCGATTTATTATTATCACATATCGTTAATTATTATCACATATCGTTAATTATTATCACATATCGTTAATTATTATCACATATGATTAATTATTATCACATATCGTTAATTATTATCACATATCGTTAATTATTATCACATATCGTTAATTATTATCACATATCATTTATTATTATCACATATCGTTAATTATTATCACATATCGTTAATTATTATCACATATCGTTAATTATTATCACATATCGTTAATTATTATCACATATGATTAATTATTATCACATATCGTTAATTATTATCATATATCGTTAATTATTATCACATATCGTTAATTATTATCACATATCGTTAATTATTATCACATATCGTTAATTATTATCACATATCGTTAATTATTATCACATACCGTTAATTATTATCACATATCGTTAATTATTATCACATATCGTTAATTATTATCACATATCGTTAATTATTATCACATATCGTTAATTATTATCACATATCGTTAATTATTATCACATATGATTAATTATTATCACATCGTTAATTATTATCACATATCGTTAATTATTATCATATATCGTTAATTATTATCACATATCGTTAATTATTATCACATATGATTAATTATTATCACATATCGTTAATTATTATCACATATCGTTAATTATTATCATATATCGTTAATTATTATCACATATCGTTAATTATTATCACATATCGTTAATTATTATCACATATCGTTAATTATTATCACATATCGACTTATTATTATCACATATCGTTAATTATTATCACATATCGTTAATTATTATCACATATCGTTAATTATTATCACATATCGATAATTAGTATCACATATCGTTAATTATTATCACATATCGTTAATTATTATCACATATCGTTAATTATTATCACATATCGGTTTTTATTATCACATACCGTTAATTATTATCACATATCGGTAATTATTATCACATATCGTTAATTATTATCACATATCGTTAATTATTATCACATATCGTTAATTATTATCACATATCGTTAATTATTATCACATATCATTTATTATTATCACATATCGTTAATTATTATCACATATCGTTAATTATTATCACATATGATTAATTATTATCACATATCGTTAATTATTATCACATATGATTAATTATTATCACATATCGTTAATAATTATCACATATCGTTAATTATTATCATATATCGTTAATTATTATCACATATCGTTAATTATTATCACATATCGTTAATTATTATCACATATCGTTAATTATTATCACATATCGATTTATTATTATCACATATCGTTAATTATTATCACATATCGTTAATTATTATCACTTATCGTTAATTACTATCAGATATCGTTAACTATTATCACATATCGTTAATTATTATCACATATCGGTTATTATTATCACATATCGTTAATTATTATCACATATGATTAATTATTATCACATATCGTTAATTATTATCACATATCGTTAATTATTATCACATATCGTTAATTATTATCACATATCGTTAATTATTATCACATATGATTAATTATTATCACATATCGTTAATTATTATCACATATCGTTAATTATTATCACATATCGTTAATTATTATCACATATCGTTAATTATTATCACATATCGTTAATTATTATTACATATGATTAATTATTATCACATATCGTTAATTATTATCACATATCGTTAATTATTATCACATATCGTTAATTATTATCACATATCGTTAATTATTATCACATATCGTTAATTATTATCACTTATCGTTAATTACTATCACATATCGTTAATTATTATCACATATCGTTAATTATTATCACATATCATTTATTATTATCACATATCGTTAATTATTATCACATATCGTTAATTATTATCACATATCGTTAATTATTATCACATATGATTAATTATTATCACATATCGTTAATTATTATCACATATCGTTAATTATTATCATATATCGTTAATTATTATCACATATCGTTAATTATTATCACATATCGTTAATTATTATCACATATCGTTAATTATTATCACATATCGTTAATTATTATCACATATCGTTAATTATTATCACATATCGTTAATTATTATCACATATCGTTAATTATTATCACATATCGTTAATTATTATCACATATCGTTAATTATTATCACATATCGATTTATTATTATCACATATCGTTAATTATTATCACATATCGTTAATTATTATCACATATCGTTAATTATTATCACATATGATTAATTATTATCACATATCGTTAATTATTATCACATATCGTTAATTATTATCATATATCGTTAATTATTATCACATATCGTTAATTATTATCACATATGATTAATTATTATCACATATCGGTAATTATTATCACATATCGTTAATTATTATCACATATCGTTAATTATTATCACATATCATTTATTATTATCACATATCGTTAATTATTATCACATATCGTTAATTATTATCACATATGATTAATTATTATCACATATCGTTAATTATTATCACATATCGTTAATTATTATCATATATCGTTAATTATTATCACATATCGTTAATTATTATCACATATGATTAATTATTATCACATATCGTTAATTATTATCACATATCGTTAATTATTATCATATATCGTTAATTATTATCACATATCGTTAATTATTATCACATATCGTTAATTATTATCACATATCGTTAATTATTATCACATATCGATTTATTATTATCACATATCGTTAATTATTATCACATATCGTTAATTATTATCATGTATCGTTAATTATTATCACATATCGATAATTAGTATCACATATCGTTAATTATTATCACTTATCGTTAATTACTATCACATATCGTTAATTATTATCACATATCGTTAATTATTATCACATATCGTTAATTATTATCACATATGATTAATTATTATCACATATCGTTAATTATTATCACATATCGTTAATTATTATCACATATCGTTAATTATTATCACATATGATTAATTATTATCACATATCGTTAATTATTATCACATATCGTTAATTATTATCACATATCGTTAATTATTATCACATATCATTTATTATTATCACATATCGTTAATTATTATCACATATCGTTAATTATTATCACATATCGTTAATTATTATCACATATCGTTAATTATTATCACATATGATTAATTATTATCACATATCGTTAATTATTATCACATATCGTTAATTATTATCATATATCGTTAATTATTATCACATATCGTTAATTATTATCACATATCGTTAATTATTATCACATATCGTTAATTATTATCACATATCGTTAATTATTATCACATATCGTTAATTATTATCACATATCGTTAATTATTATCACATATCGATTTATTATTATCACATATCGGTAATTATTATCACATATCGTTAATTATTATCACATATCGTTAATTATTATCACATATCGATTTATTATTATCACATATCGTTAATTATTATCACATATCGTTAATTATTATCACATATCGTTAATTATTATCACATATCGTTAATTATTATCACATATCGTTAATTATTATCACATATCGTTAATTATTATCACATATCGTTAATTATTATCACATATCGTTAATTATTATCACATATCGTTAATTATTATCACATATCGATTTATTATTATCACATATCGTTAATTATTATCACATATGATTAATTATTATCACATATCGTTAATTATTATCACATATCGTTAATTATTATCACATATCGTTAATTATTATCACATATCGTTAATTATTATCACATATCGATTTATTATTATCACATATCGTTAATTATTATCACATATCGGTTATTATTATCACATACCGTTAATTATTATCACATATCGGTAATTATTATCACATATCGTTAATTATTATCACATATCGTTACTTATTATCACATATCGTTAATTATTATCACATATCGTTAATTATTATCACATATCGTTAATTATTATCACATATCGTTAATTATTATCACATATCGATTTATTATTATCACATATCGTTAATTATTATCACATATCGGTTATTATTATCACATACCGTTAATTATTATCACATATCGGTAATTATTATCACATATCGTTAATTATTATCACATATCGTTACTTATTATCACATATCGTTAATTATTATCACATATCGTTAATTATTATCACATATCATTTATTATTATCACATATCGTTAATTACTATCACATATCGTTAATTATCATCACATATCGTTAATTATTATCACATATGATTAATTATTATCACATATCGTTAATTATTATCACATGTCGTTAATTATTATCACATATCATTTATTATTATCACATATCGTTAATTATTATCACATATCGTTAATTATTATCACATATCGTTAATTATTATCACATATGATTAATTATTACCACATATCGTTAATTATTATCACATATCGTTAATTATTATCATATATCGTTAATTATTATCACATATCGTTAATTATTATCACATATGATTAATTATTATCACATATCGTTAATTATTATCACATATCGTTAATTATTATCATATACCGTTAATTATTATCACATATCGTTAATTATTATCACATATCGTTAATTATTATCACAGATCGTTAATTATTATCACATATCATTTATTATTATCACATATCGTTAATTATTATCACATATCGTTAATTATTATCACATATCATTTATTATTATCACATATCGTTAATTATTATCACATATCGTTAATTATTATCACATATCATTTATTATTATCACATATCGTTAATTATTATCACATATCGTTAATTATTATCACATATCGTTAATTATTATCACATATCATTAATTATTATCACATATCGTTAATTATTATCACATATCGTTAATTATTATCACATATCGTTAATTATTATCACATATCGTTAATTATTATCACATATCGTTAATTATTATCACATATCGTTAATTATTATCACATACCGTTAATTATTATCACATATCGGTAATAATTATCACATATCGTTAATTATTATCACATATCGTTAATTATTATCACATATCGTTAATTATTATCACATATCGTTAATTATTATCACATATCGTTAATTATTATCACATATCGTTAATTATTATCACATATGATTAATTATTATCACATATCGTTAATTATTATCACATATCGTTAATTATTATCATATATCGTTAATTATTATCACATATCGTTAATTATTATCACATATCGTTAATTATTATCACATATGATTAATTATTATCACATATCGTTAATTATTATCACATATCGTTAATTATTATCACATATCGTTAATTATTATCACATATCGTTAATTATTATCACATATCGTTAATTATTATTACATATGATTAATTATTATCACATATCGTTAATTATTATCACATATCGTTAATTATTATCACATATCGTTAATTATTATCACATATCGTTAATTATTATCACATATCGTTAATTATTATCACTTATCGTTAATTACTATCACATATCGTTAATTATTATCACATATCGTTAATTATTATCACATATCATTTATTATTATCACATATCGTTAATTATTATCACATATCGTTAATTATTATCACATATCGTTAATTATTATCACATATGATTAATTATTATCACATATCGTTAATTATTATCACATATCATTTATTATTATCACATATCGTTAATTATTATCACATATCGTTAATTATTATCACATATCGTTAATTATTATCACATATCATTAATTATTATCACATATCGTTAATTATTATCACATATCGTTAATTATTATCACATATCGTTAATTATTATCACATATCGTTAATTATTATCACATATCGTTAATTATTATCACATATCGTTAATTATTATCACATACCGTTAATTATTATCACATATCGGTAATAATTATCACATATCGTTAATTATTATCACATATCGTTAATTATTATCACATATCGTTAATTATTATCACATATCGTTAATTATTATCACATATCGTTAATTATTATCACATATCGTTAATTATTATCACATATGATTAATTATTATCACATATCGTTAATTATTATCACATATCGTTAATTATTATCATATATCGTTAATTATTATCACATATCGTTAATTATTATCACATATCGTTAATTATTATCACATATGATTAATTATTATCACATATCGTTAATTATTATCACATATCGTTAATTATTATCACATATCGTTAATTATTATCACATATCGTTAATTATTATCACATATCGTTAATTATTATTACATATGATTAATTATTATCACATATCGTTAATTATTATCACATATCGTTAATTATTATCACATATCGTTAATTATTATCACATATCGTTAATTATTATCACATATCGTTAATTATTATCACTTATCGTTAATTACTATCACATATCGTTAATTATTATCACATATCGTTAATTATTATCACATATCGTTAATTATTATCACATATCGTTAATTATTATCACATATCGTTAATTATTATCACATATCGTTAATTATTATCACATACCGTTAATTATTATCACATATCGGTAATAATTATCACATATCGTTAATTATTATCACATATCGTTAATTATTATCACATATCGTTAATTATTATCACATATCGTTAATTATTATCACATATCGTTAATTATTATCACATATCGTTAATTATTATCACATATGATTAATTATTATCACATATCGTTAATTATTATCACATATCGTTAATTATTATCATATATCGTTAATTATTATCACATATCGTTAATTATTATCACATATCGTTAATTATTATCACATATGATTAATTATTATCACATATCGTTAATTATTATCACATATCGTTAATTATTATCACATATCGTTAATTATTATCACATATCGTTAATTATTATCACATATCGTTAATTATTATTACATATGATTAATTATTATCACATATCGTTAATTATTATCACATATCGTTAATTATTATCACATATCGTTAATTATTATCACATATCGTTAATTATTATCACATATCGTTAATTATTATCACTTATCGTTAATTACTATCACATATCGTTAATTATTATCACATATCGTTAATTATTATCACATATCATTTATTATTATCACATATCGTTAATTATTATCACATATCGTTAATTATTATCACATATCGTTAATTATTATCACATATGATTAATTATTATCACATATCGTTAATTATTATCACATATCATTTATTATTATCACATATCGTTAATTATTATCACATATCGTTAATTATTATCACATATCGTTAATTATTATCACATATCATTAATTATTATCACATATCGTTAATTATTATCACATATCGTTAATTATTATCACATATCGTTAATTATTATCACATATCGATTTATTATTATCACATATCGTTAATTATTATCACATATGATTAATTATTATCACATATCGTTAATTATTATCACATATCGTTAATTATTATCACATATCGTTAATTATTATCACATATCGTTAATTATTATCACATATCGATTTATTATTATCACATATCGTTAATTATTATCACATATCGGTTATTATTATCACATACCGTTAATTATTATCACATATCGGTAATTATTATCACATATCGTTAATTATTATCACATATCGTTACTTATTATCACATATCGTTAATTATTATCACATATCGTTAATTATTATCACATATCGTTAATTATTATCACATATCGTTAATTATTATCACATATCGATTTATTATTATCACATATCGTTAATTATTATCACATATCGGTTATTATTATCACATACCGTTAATTATTATCACATATCGGTAATTATTATCACATATCGTTAATTATTATCACATATCGTTACTTATTATCACATATCGTTAATTATTATCACATATCGTTAATTATTATCACATATCATTTATTATTATCACATATCGTTAATTACTATCACATATCGTTAATTATCATCACATATCGTTAATTATTATCACATATGATTAATTATTATCACATATCGTTAATTATTATCACATGTCGTTAATTATTATCACATATCATTTATTATTATCACATATCGTTAATTATTATCACATATCGTTAATTATTATCACATATCGTTAATTATTATCACATATGATTAATTATTACCACATATCGTTAATTATTATCACATATCGTTAATTATTATCATATATCGTTAATTATTATCACATATCGTTAATTATTATCACATATGATTAATTATTATCACATATCGTTAATTATTATCACATATCGTTAATTATTATCATATACCGTTAATTATTATCACATATCGTTAATTATTATCACATATCGTTAATTATTATCACATATCGTTAATTATTATCACATATCATTTATTATTATCACATATCGTTAATTATTATCACATATCGTTAATTATTATCACATATCATTTATTATTATCACATATCGTTAATTATTATCACATATCGTTAATTATTATCACATATCATTTATTATTATCACATATCGTTAATTATTATCACATATCGTTAATTATTATCACATATCGTTAATTATTATCACATATCATTAATTATTATCACATATCGTTAATTATTATCACATATCGTTAATTATTATCACATATCGTTAATTATTATCACATATCGTTAATTATTATCACATATCGTTAATTATTATCACATATCGTTAATTATTATCACATACCGTTAATTATTATCACATATCGGTAATAATTATCACATATCGTTAATTATTATCACATATCGTTAATTATTATCACATATCGTTAATTATTATCACATATCGTTAATTATTATCACATATCGTTAATTATTATCACATATCGTTAATTATTATCACATATGATTAATTATTATCACATATCGTTAATTATTATCACATATCGTTAATTATTATCATATATCGTTAATTATTATCACATATCGTTAATTATTATCACATATCGTTAATTATTATCACATATGATTAATTATTATCACATATCGTTAATTATTATCACATATCGTTAATTATTATCACATATCGTTAATTATTATCACATATCGTTAATTATTATCACATATCGTTAATTATTATTACATATGATTAATTATTATCACATATCGTTAATTATTATCACATATCGTTAATTATTATCACATATCGTTAATTATTATCACATATCGTTAATTATTATCACATATCGTTAATTATTATCACTTATCGTTAATTACTATCACATATCGTTAATTATTATCACATATCGTTAATTATTATCACATATCATTTATTATTATCACATATCGTTAATTATTATCACATATCGTTAATTATTATCACATATCGTTAATTATTATCACATATGATTAATTATTATCACATATCGTTAATTATTATCACATATCATTTATTATTATCACATATCGTTAATTATTATCACATATCGTTAATTATTATCACATATCGTTAATTATTATCACATATCATTAATTATTATCACATATCGTTAATTATTATCACATATCGTTAATTATTATCACATATCGTTAATTATTATCACATATCGTTAATTATTATCACATATCGTTAATTATTATCACATATCGTTAATTATTATCACATACCGTTAATTATTATCACATATCGGTAATAATTATCACATATCGTTAATTATTATCACATATCGTTAATTATTATCACATATCGTTAATTATTATCACATATCGTTAATTATTATCACATATCGTTAATTATTATCACATATCGTTAATTATTATCACATATGATTAATTATTATCACATATCGTTAATTATTATCACATATCGTTAATTATTATCATATATCGTTAATTATTATCACATATCGTTAATTATTATCACATATCGTTAATTATTATCACATATGATTAATTATTATCACATATCGTTAATTATTATCACATATCGTTAATTATTATCACATATCGTTAATTATTATCACATATCGTTAATTATTATCACATATCGTTAATTATTATTACATATGATTAATTATTATCACATATCGTTAATTATTATCACATATCGTTAATTATTATCACATATCGTTAATTATTATCACATATCGTTAATTATTATCACATATCGTTAATTATTATCACTTATCGTTAATTACTATCACATATCGTTAATTATTATCACATATCGTTAATTATTATCACATATCATTTATTATTATCACATATCGTTAATTATTATCACATATCGTTAATTATTATCACATATCGTTAATTATTATCACATATCGTTAATTATTATCACATATCGTTAATTATTATCACATATCGTTAATTATTATCACATATCATTAATTATTATCACATATCGTTAATTATTATCACATATCGTTAATTATTATCACATATCGTTAATTATTATCACATATCGTTAATTATTATCACATATCGTTAATTATTATCACATATCGTTAATTATTATCACATACCGTTAATTATTATCACATATCGGTAATAATTATCACATATCGTTAATTATTATCACATATCGTTAATTATTATCACATATCGTTAATTATTATCACATATCGTTAATTATTATCACATATCGTTAATTATTATCACATATCGTTAATTATTATCACATATGATTAATTATTATCACATATCGTTAATTATTATCACATATCGTTAATTATTATCATATATCGTTAATTATTATCACATATCGTTAATTATTATCACATATCGTTAATTATTATCACATATGATTAATTATTATCACATATCGTTAATTATTATCACATATCGTTAATTATTATCACATATCGTTAATTATTATCACATATCGTTAATTATTATCACATATCGTTAATTATTATTACATATGATTAATTATTATCACATATCGTTAATTATTATCACATATCGTTAATTATTATCACATATCGTTAATTATTATCACATATCGTTAATTATTATCACATATCGTTAATTATTATCACTTATCGTTAATTACTATCACATATCGTTAATTATTATCACATATCGTTAATTATTATCACATATCATTTATTATTATCACATATCGTTAATTATTATCACATATCGTTAATTATTATCACATATCGTTAATTATTATCACATATGATTAATTATTATCACATATCGTTAATTATTATCACATATCGTTAATTATTATCATATATCGTTAATTATTATCACATATCGTTAATTATTATCACATATCGTTAATTATTATCACATATCGTTAATTATTATCACATATCGTTAATTATTTTCACATATCGTTAATTATTATCACATATCGTTAATTATTATCACATATCGTTAATTATTATCACATATCGTTAATTATTATCACATATCGTTAATTATTATCACATATCGATTTATTATTATCACATATCGTTAATTATTATCACATATCGTTAATTATTATCACATATCGTTAATTATTATCACATATGATTAATTATTATCACATATCGTTAATTATTATCACATATCGTTAATTATTATCATATATCGTTAATTATTATCACATATCGTTAATTATTATCACATATGATTAATTATTATCACATATCGGTAATTATTATCACATATCGTTAATTATTATCACATATCGTTAATTATTATCACATATCATTTATTATTATCACATATCGTTAATTATTATCACATATCGTTAATTATTATCACATATGATTAATTATTATCACATATCGTTAATTATTATCACATATCGTTAATTATTATCATATATCGTTAATTATTATCACATATCGTTAATTATTATCACATATGATTAATTATTATCACATATCGTTAATTATTATCACATATCGTTAATTATTATCATATATCGTTAATTATTATCACATATCGTTAATTATTATCACATATCGTTAATTATTATCACATATCGTTAATTATTATCACATATCGATTTATTATTATCACATATCGTTAATTATTATCACATATCGTTAATTATTATCATGTATCGTTAATTATTATCACATATCGATAATTAGTATCACATATCGTTAATTATTATCACTTATCGTTAATTACTATCACATATCGTTAATTATTATCACATATCGTTAATTATTATCACATATCGTTAATTATTATCACATATGATTAATTATTATCACATATCGTTAATTATTATCACATATCGTTAATTATTATCACATATCGTTAATTATTATCACATATGATTAATTATTATCACATATCGTTAATTATTATCACATATCGTTAATTATTATCACATATCGTTAATTATTATCACATATCATTTATTATTATCACATATCGTTAATTATTATCACATATCGTTAATTATTATCACATATCGTTAATTATTATCACATATCGTTAATTATTATCACATATGATTAATTATTATCACATATCGTTAATTATTATCACATATCGTTAATTATTATCATATATCGTTAATTATTATCACATATCGTTAATTATTATCACATATCGTTAATTATTATCACATATCGTTAATTATTATCACATATCGTTAATTATTATCACATATCGTTAATTATTATCACATATCGTTAATTATTATCACATATCGATTTATTATTATCACATATCGGTAATTATTATCACATATCGTTAATTATTATCACATATCGTTAATTATTATCACATATCGATTTATTATTATCACATATCGTTAATTATTATCACATATCGTTAATTATTATCACATATCGTTAATTATTATCACATATCGTTAATTATTATCACATATCGTTAATTATTATCACATATCGTTAATTATTATCACATATCGTTAATTATTATCACATATCGTTAATTATTATCACATATCGTTAATTATTATCACATATCGATTTATTATTATCACATATCGTTAATTATTATCACATATGATTAATTATTATCACATATCGTTAATTATTATCACATATCGTTAATTATTATCACATATCGTTAATTATTATCACATATCGTTAATTATTATCACATATCGATTTATTATTATCACATATCGTTAATTATTATCACATATCGGTTATTATTATCACATACCGTTAATTATTATCACATATCGGTAATTATTATCACATATCGTTAATTATTATCACATATCGTTACTTATTATCACATATCGTTAATTATTATCACATATCGTTAATTATTATCACATATCGTTAATTATTATCACATATCGTTAATTATTATCACATATCGATTTATTATTATCACATATCGTTAATTATTATCACATATCGGTTATTATTATCACATACCGTTAATTATTATCACATATCGGTAATTATTATCACATATCGTTAATTATTATCACATATCGTTACTTATTATCACATATCGTTAATTATTATCACATATCGTTAATTATTATCACATATCATTTATTATTATCACATATCGTTAATTACTATCACATATCGTTAATTATCATCACATATCGTTAATTATTATCACATATGATTAATTATTATCACATATCGTTAATTATTATCACATGTCGTTAATTATTATCACATATCATTTATTATTATCACATATCGTTAATTATTATCACATATCGTTAATTATTATCACATATCGTTAATTATTATCACATATGATTAATTATTACCACATATCGTTAATTATTATCACATATCGTTAATTATTATCATATATCGTTAATTATTATCACATATCGTTAATTATTATCACATATGATTAATTATTATCACATATCGTTAATTATTATCACATATCGTTAATTATTATCATATATCGTTAATTATTATCACATATCGTTAATTATTATCACATATCGTTAATTATTATCACAGATCGTTAATTATTATCACATATCATTTATTATTATCACATATCGTTAATTATTATCACATATCGTTAATTATTATCACATATCATTTATTATTATCACATATCGTTAATTATTATCACATATCGTTAATTATTATCACATATCATTTATTATTATCACATATCGTTAATTATTATCACATATCGTTAATTATTATCACATATCGTTAATTATTATCACATATCATTAATTATTATCACATATCGTTAATTATTATCACATATCGTTAATTATTATCACATATCGTTAATTATTATCACATATCGTTAATTATTATCACATATCGTTAATTATTATCACATATCGTTAATTATTATCACATACCGTTAATTATTATCACATATCGGTAATAATTATCACATATCGTTAATTATTATCACATATCGTTAATTATTATCACATATCGTTAATTATTATCACATATCGTTAATTATTATCACATATCGTTAATTATTATCACATATCGTTAATTATTATCACATATGATTAATTATTATCACATATCGTTAATTATTATCACATATCGTTAATTATTATCATATATCGTTAATTATTATCACATATCGTTAATTATTATCACATATCGTTAATTATTATCACATATCGATAATTATTATCACATATCGATTTATTATTATCACATATCGTTAATTATTATCACATATCGTTAATTATTATCACATATCGTTAATTATTATCACATATCGTTAATTATTATCACTTATCGTTAATTACTATCACATATCGTTAATTATTATCACATATCGTTAACTATTATCACATATCGGTTACTATTATCACATACCGTTAATTATTATCACATATTGTTAATTATTATCACATATCGTTAATTATTATCACATATCGTTAACTATTATCACATATCGTTAATTATTATAACTTATCGTTAATTATTATCACATATCGTTAATTATTATCACATATCGTTAATTATTATCACATATCGTTAATTATTATCACATATCGTTAATTATTATCACATATCGTTAATTATTATCACATATCGTTAATTATTATCACATATCGTTAATTATTATCACATATCGTTAATTATTATCACATATCATTTATTATTATCACATATCGTTAATTATTATCACATATCGTTAATTATTATCACATATGATTAATTATTATCACATATCGTTAATTATTATCACATATCGTTAATTATTATCATATATCGTTAATTATTATCACATATCGTTAATTATTATCACATATCGTTAATTATTATCACATATCGATAATTAGTATCACATATCGTTAATTATTATCACATATCGTTAATTATTATCACATATCGTTAATTATTATCACATATCGGTTATTATTATCACATACCGTTAATTATTATCACATATCGGTAATTATTATCACATATCGTTAATTATTATCACATATCGTTAATTATTATCACATATCGTTAATTATTATCACATATCGTTAATTATTATCACATATCATTTATTATTATCACATATCGTTAATTATTATCACATATCGTTAATTATTATCATATATCGTTAATTATTATCACATATCGTTAATTATTATCACATATCGTTAATTATTATCACATATCGTTAATTATTATCACATATCGATTTATTATTATCACATATCGTTAATTATTATCACATATCGTTAATTATTATCACTTATCGTTAATTACTATCACATATCGTTAATTATTATCACATATCGCTAATTATTATCACATATCGTTAATTATTATCACATATGATTAATTATTATCACATATCGTTAATTATTATCACATATCGTTAATTATTATCACATATCGTTAATTATTATCACATATGATTAATTATTATCACATATCGTTAATTATTATCACATATCGTTAATTATTATCACATATCGTTAATTATTATCACATATCGTTAATTATTATCACATATGATTAATTATTATCACATATCGTTAATTATTATCACATATCGTTAATTATTATCACATATCGTTAATTATTATCACATATCGTTAATTATTATCACATATACTTAATTATTATCACATATCGTTAATTATTATCACTTATCGTTAATTACTATCACATATCGTTAATTATTATCACATATCGTTAATTATTATCACATATCATTTATTATTATCACATATCGTTAATTATTATCACATATCGTTAATTATTATCACATATCGTTAATTATTATCACATATCGGTTATTATTATCACATACCGTTAATTATTATCACATATCGGTAATTATTATCACATATCGTTAATTATTATCACATATCGTTAATTATTATCACATATCGTTAATTATTATCACATATCGTTAATTATTATCACATATCATTTATTATTATCACATATCGTTAATTATTATCACATATCGTTAATTATTATCACATATGATTAATTATTATCACATATCGTTAATTATTATCACATATGATTAATTATTATCACATATCGTTGATTATTATCACATATCGTTAATTATTATCATATATCGTTAATTATTATCACATATCGTTAATTATTATCACATATCGTTAATTATTATCACATATCGTTAATTATTATCACATATCGATTTATTATTATCACATATCGTTAATTATTATCACATATCGTTAATTATTATCACTTATCGTTAATTACTATCACATATCGTTAATTATTATCACATATCGCTAATTATTATCACATATCGTTAATTATTATCACATATGATTAATTATTATCACATATCGTTAATTATTATCACATATCGTTAATTATTATCACATATGATTAATTATTATCACATATCGTTAATTATTATCACATATCGTTAATTATTATCACATATCGTTAATTATTATCACATATCGTTAATTATTATCACATATCGTTAATTATTATCACATATGATTAATTATTATCACATATCGTTAATTATTATCACATATCGTTAATTATTATCACATATCGTTAATTATTATCACATATCGTTAATTATTATCACATATCGTTAATTATTATCACATATCGTTAATTATTATCACATATCGTTAATTATTATCACATATCGTTAATTATTATCACATATCGTTAATTATTATCACATATCGTTAATTATTATCACATATCGTTAATTATTATCACATATCGTTAATTATTATCACATATGATTAATTATTATCACATATCGTTAATTATTATCACATATCGTTAATTATTATCATATATCGTTAATTATTATCACATATCGTTAATTATTATCACATATGATTAATTATTATCACATATCGTTAATTATTATCACATATCGTTAATTATTATCATATATCGTTAATTATTATCACATATCGTTAATTATTATCACATATCGTTAATTATTATCACATATCGTTAATTATTATCACATATCGGTTTTTATTATCACATACCGTTAATTATTATCACATATCGGTAATTATTATCACATATCGTTAATTATTATCACATATCGTTAATTATTATCACATATCGTTAATTATTATCACATATGATTAATTATTATCACATATCGTTAATTATTATCACATATCGTTAATTATTATCATATATCGTTAATTATTATCACATATCGTTAATTATTATCACATATCGTTAATTATTATCACATATCGTTAATTATTATCACATATCGATTTATTATTATCACATATCGTTAATTATTATCACATATCGTTAATTATTATCACTTATCGTTAATTACTATCAGATATCGTTAACTATTATCACATATCGTTAATTATTATCACATATCAGTTATTATTATCACATATCGTTAATTATTATCACATATGATTAATTATTATCACATATCGTTAATTATTATCACATATCGTTAATTATTATCACATATCGTTAATTATTATCACATATCGTTAATTATTATCACATATGATTAATTATTATCACATATCGTTAATTATTATCACATATCGTTAATTATTATCACATATCGTTAATTATTATCACATATCGTTAATTATTATCACATATCGTTAATTATTATTACATATGATTAATTATTATCACATATCGTTAATTATTATCACATATCGTTAATTATTATCACATATCGTTAATTATTATCACATATCGTTAATTATTATCACATATCGTTAATTATTATCACATATCGTTAATTATTATCACTTATCGTTAATTACTATCACATATCGTTAATTATTATCACATATCGTTAATTATTATCACATATGATTAATTATTATCACATATCGTTAATTATTATCACATATCGTTAATTATTATCATATATCGTTAATTATTATCACATATCATTTATTATTATCACATATCGTTAATTATTATCACATATCGTTAATTATTATCACATATCGTTAATTATTATCACATATGATTAATTATTATCACATATCGTTAATTATTATCACATATCGTTAATTATTATCACATATGATTAATTATTATCACATATCGTTAATTATTATCACATATCGTTAATTATTATCATATATCGTTAATTATTATCACATATCGTTAATTATTATCACATATCGTTAATTATTATCACATATCGTTAATTATTATCACATATCGTTAATTATTATCACATATCGTTAATTATTATCACATATCGTTAATTATTATCACATATCGTTAATTATTATCACATATCGTTAATTATTATCACATATCGTTAATTATTATCACATATCGATTTATTATTATCACATATCGTTAATTATTATCACATATCGTTAATTATTATCACATATCGTTAATTATTATCACATATCGTTAATTATTATCACATATGATTAATTATTATCACATATCGTTAATTATTATCACATATCGTTAATTATTATCATATATCGTTAATTATTATCACATATCGTTAATTATTATCACATATGATTAATTATTATCACATATCGGTAATTATTATCACATATCGTTAATTATTATCACATATCGTTAATTATTATCACATATCATTTATTATTATCACATATCGTTAATTATTATCACATATCGTTAATTATTATCACATATGATTAATTATTATCACATATCGTTAATTATTATCACATATCGTTAATTATTATCATATATCGTTAATTATTATCACATATCGTTAATTATTATCACATATGATTAATTATTATCACATATCGTTAATTATTATCACATATCGTTAATTATTATCATATATCGTTAATTATTATCACATATCGTTAATTATTATCACATATCGTTAATTATTATCACATATCGTTAATTATTATCACATATCGATTTATTATTATCACATATCGTTAATTATTATCACATATCGTTAATTATTATCATATATCGTTAATTATTATCACATATCGATAATTAGTATCACATATCGTTAATTATTATCACTTATCGTTAATTACTATCACATATCGTTAATTATTATCACATATCGTTAATTATTATCACATATCGTTAATTATTATCACATATGATTAATTATTATCACATATCGTTAATTATTATCACATATCGTTAATTATTATCACATATCGTTAATTATTATCACATATGATTAATTATTATCACATATCGTTAATTATTATCACATATCGTTAATTATTATCACATATCGTTAATTATTATCACATATCATTTATTATTATCACATATCGTTAATTATTATCACATATCGTTAATTATTATCACATATCGTTAATTATTATCACATATCGTTAATTATTATCACATATGATTAATTATTATCACATATCGTTAATTATTATCACATATCGTTAATTATTATCATATATCGTTAATTATTATCACATATCGTTAATTATTATCACATATCGTTAATTATTATCACATATCGTTAATTATTATCACATATCGTTAATTATTATCACATATCGTTAATTATTATCACATATCGTTAATTATTATCACATATCGATTTATTATTATCACATATCGGTAATTATTATCACATATCGTTAATTATTATCACATATCGTTAATTATTATCACATATCGATTTATTATTATCACATATCGTTAATTATTATCACATATCGTTAATTATTATCACATATCGTTAATTATTATCACATATCGTTAATTATTATCACTTATCGTTAATTACTATCAGATATCGTTAACTATTATCACATATCGTTAATTATTATCACATATCGGTTATTATTATCACATATCGTTAATTATTATCACATATCGTTAATTATTATCACATATCGTTAATTATTATCACATATCGTTAATTATTATCACATATGATTAATTATTATCACATATCGTTAATTATTATCACATATCGTTAATTATTATCATATATCGTTAATTATTATCACATATCGTTAATTATTATCACATATGATTAATTATTATCACATATCGGTAATTATTATCACATATCGTTAATTATTATCACATATCGTTAATTATTATCACATATCATTTATTATTATCACATATCGTTAATTATTATCACATATCGTTAATTATTATCACATATCGTTAATTATTATCACATATGATTAATTATTATCACATATCGGTAATTATTATCACATATCGTTAATTATTATCACATATCGTTAATTATTATCACATATCGTTAATTATTATCACATATCGATTTATTATTATCTCATATCGTTAATTATTATCACATATCGTTAATTATTATCATATATCGTTAATTATTATCACATATCGATAATTAGTATCACATATCGTTAATTATTATCACTTATCGTTAATTACTATCACATATCGTTAATTATTATCACATATCGTTAATTATTATCACATATCGTTAATTATTATCACATATGATTAATTATTATCACATATCGTTAATTATTATCACATATCGTTAATTATTATCACATATCGTTAATTATTATCACATATGATTAATTATTATCACATATCGTTAATTATTATCACATATCGTTAATTTTTATCACATATCGTTAATTATTATCACATATCATTTATTATTATCACATATCGTTAATTATTATCACATATCGTTAATTATTATCACATATCGTTAATTATTATCACATATCGTTAATTATTATCACATATGATTAATTATTATCACATATCGTTAATTATTATCATATATCGTTAATTATTATCACATATCGTTAATTATTATCACATATCGTTAATTATTATCACATATCGTTAATTATTATCACATATCGTTAATTATTATCACATATCGTTAATTATTATCACATATCGTTAATTATTATCACATATCGTTAATTATTATCACATATCGTTAATTATTATCACATATCGTTAATTATTATCACATATCGTTAATTATTATCACATATGATTAATTATTATCACATATCGTTAATTATTATCACATATCGTTAATTATTATCATATATCGTTAATTATTATCACATATCGTTAATTATTATCACATATGATTAATTATTATCACATATCGTTAATTATTATCACATATCGTTAATTATTATCATATATCGTTAATTATTATCACATATCGTTAATTATTATCACATATCGTTAATTATTATCACATATCGTTAATTATTATCACATATCGACTTATTATTATCACATATCGTTAATTATTATCACATATCGTTAATTATTATTACATATCGTTAATTATTATCACATATCGATAATTAGTATCACATATCGTTAATTATTATCACATATCGTTAATTATTATCACATATCGTTAATTATTATCACATATCGGTTTTTATTATCACATACCGTTAATTATTATCACATATCGGTAATTATTATCACATATCGTTAATTATTATCACATATCGTTAATTATTATCACATATCGTTAATTATTATCACATATCGTTAATTATTATCACATATCATTTATTATTATCACATATCGTTAATTATTATCACATATGATTAATTATTATCACATATCGTTAATTATTATCACATATGATTAATTATTATCACATATCGTTAATTATTATCACATATCGTTAATTATTATCATATATCGTTAATTATTATCACATATCGTTAATTATTATCACATATCGTTAATTATTATCACATATCGTTAATTATTATCACATATCGATTTATTATTATCACATATCGTTAATTATTATCACATATCGGTAATTATTATCACTTATCGTTAATTACTATCAGATATCGTTAACTATTATCACATATCGTTAATTATTATCACATATCGGTTATTATTATCACATATCGTTAATTATTATCACATATCGTTAATTATTATCACATATCGTTAATTATTATCACATATCGTTAATTATTATCACATATGATTAATTATTATCACATATCGTTAATTATTATCACATATCGTTAATTATTATCACATATCGTTAATTATTATCACATATCGTTAATTATTATCACATATCGTTAATTATTATTACATATGATTAATTATTATCACATATCGTTAATTATTATCACATATCGTTAATTATTATCACATATCGTTAATTATTATCACATATCGTTAATTATTATCACATATCGTTAATTATTATCACATATCGTTAATTATTATCACTTATCGTTAATTACTATCACATATCGTTAATTATTATCACATATCGTTAATTATTATCACATATCATTTATTATTATCACATATCGTTAATTATTATCACATATCGTTAATTATTATCACATATCGTTAATTATTATCACATATGATTAATTATTATCACATATCGTTAATTATTATCACATATCGTTAATTATTATCATATATCGTTAATTATTATCACATATCGTTAATTATTATCACATATCGTTAATTATTATCACATATCGTTAATTATTATCACATATCGTTAATTATTATCACATATCGTTAATTATTATCACATATCGTTAATTATTATCACATATCGTTAATTATTATCACATATCGTTAATTATTATCACATATCGTTAATTATTATCACATATCGATTTATTATTATCACATATCGTTAATTATTATCACATATCGTTAATTATTATCACATATCGTTAATTATTATCACATATCGTTAATTATTATCACATATGATTAATTATTATCACATATCGTTAATTATTATCACATATCGTTAATTAGTATCATATATCGTTAATTATTATCACATATCGTTAATTATTATCACATATGATTAATTATTATCACATATCGGTAATTATTATCACATATCGTTAATTATTATCACATATCGTTAATTATTATCACATATCATTTATTATTATCACATATCGTTAATTATTATCACATATCGTTAATTATTATCACATATGATTAATTATTATCACATATCGTTAATTATTATCACATATCGTTAATTATTATCATATATCGTTAATTATTATCACATATCGTTAATTATTATCACATATGATTAATTATTATCACATATCGTTAATTATTATCACATATCGTTAATTATTATCATATATCGTTAATTATTATCACATATCGTTAATTATTATCACTTATCGTTAATTACTATCACATATCGTTAATTATTATCACATATCGTTAATTATTATCACATATCGTTAATTATTATCACATATGATTAATTATTATCACATATCGTTAATTATTATCACATATCGTTAATTATTATCACATATCGTTAATTATTATCACATATGATTAATTATTATCACATATCGTTAATTATTATCACATATCGTTAATTATTATCACATATCGTTAATTATTATCACATATCGTTAATTATTATCACATATGATTAATTATTATCACATATCGTTAATTATTATCACATATCGTTAATTATTATCATATATCGTTAATTATTATCACATATCGTTAATTATTATCACATATCGTTAATTATTATCACATATCGTTAATTATTATCACATATCGTTAATTATTATCACATATCGTTAATTATTATCACATATCGTTAATTATTATCACATATCGATTTATTATTATCACATATCGGTAATTATTATCACATATCGTTAATTATTATCACATATCGTTAATTATTATCACATATCGATTTATTATTATCACATATCGTTAATTATTATCACATATCGTTAATTATTATCACATATCGTTAATTATTATCACATATCGTTAATTATTATCACATATGATTAATTATTATCACATATCGTTAATTATTATCACATATCGTTAATTATTATCATATATCGTTAATTATTATCACATATCGTTAATTATTATCACATATGATTAATTATTATCACATATCGGTAATTATTATCACATATCGTTAATTATTATCACATATCGTTAATTATTATCACATATCATTTATTATTATCACATATCGTTAATTATTATCACATATCGTTAATTATTATCACATATGATTAATTATTATCACATATCGTTAATTATTATCACATATCGTTAATTATTATCATATATCGTTAATTATTATCACATATCGTTAATTATTATCACATATGATTAATTATTATCACATATCGTTAATTATTATCACATATCGTTAATTATTATCATATATCGTTAATTATTATCACATATCATTAATTATTATCACATATCGTTAATTATTATCACATATCGTTAATTATTATCACATATCGATTTATTATTATCACATATCGTTAATTATTATCACATATCGTTAATTATTATCATATATCGTTAATTATTATCACATATCGATAATTAGTATCACATATCGTTAATTATTATCACTTATCGTTAATTACTATCACATATCGTTAATTATTATCACATATCGTTAATTATTATCACATATCGTTAATTATTATCACATATGATTAATTATTATCACATATCGTTAATTATTATCACATATCGTTAATTATTATCACATATCGTTAATTATTATCACATATGATTAATTATTATCACATATCGTTAATTATTATCACATATCGTTAATTATTATCACATATCGTTAATTATTATCACATATCGTTAATTATTATCACATATCGTTAATTATTATCACATATCGTTAATTATTATCATATATCGTTAATTATTATCACATATCGTTAATTATTATCACATATCGTTAATTATTATCACATATCGTTAATTATTATCACATATCGTTAATTATTATCACATATCGTTAATTATTATCACATATCGTTAATTATTATCACATATCGATTTATTATTATCACATATCGGTAATTATTATCACATATCGTTAATTATTATCACATATCGTTAATTATTATCACATATCGATTTATTATTATCACATATCGTTAATTATTATCACATATCGTTAATTATTATCACATATCGTTAATTATTATCACATATCGTTAATTATTATCACTTATCGTTAATTACTATCAGATATCGTTAACTATTATCACATATCGTTAATTATTATCACATATCGGTTATTATTATCACATATCGTTAATTATTATCACATATCGTTAATTATTATCACATATCGTTAATTATTATCACATATCGTTAATTATTATCACATATGATTAATTATTATCACATATCGTTAATTATTATCACATATCGTTAATTATTATCATATATCGTTAATTATTATCACATATCGTTAATTATTATCACATATGATTAATTATTATCACATATCGGTAATTATTATCACATATCGTTAATTATTATCACATATCGTTAATTATTATCACATATCATTTATTATTATCACATATCGTTAATTATTATCACATATCGTTAATTATTATCACATATGATTAATTATTATCACATATCGTTAATTACTATCACATATCGTTAATTATTATCATATATCGTTAATTATTATCACATATCGTTAATTATTATCACATATGATTAATTATTATCACATATCGTTAATTATTATCACATATCGTTAATTATTATCATATATCGTTAATTATTATCACATATCGTTAATTATTATCACATATCGTTAATTATTATCACATATCGTTAATTATTATCACATATCGATTTATTATTATCACATATCGTTAATTATTATCACATATCGTTAATTATTATCATATATCGTTAATTATTATCACATATCGATAATTAGTATCACATATCGTTAATTATTATCACTTATCGTTAATTACTATCACATATCGTTAATTATTATCACATATCGTTAATTATTATCACATATCGTTAATTATTATCACATATGATTAATTATTATCACATATCGTTAATTATTATCACATATCGTTAATTATTATCACATATCGTTAATTATTATCACATATGATTAATTATTATCACATATCGTTAATTATTATCACATATCGTTAATTATTATCACATATCGTTAATTATTATCACATATCATTTATTATTATCACATATCGTTAATTATTATCACATATCGTTAATTATTATCACATATCGTTAATTATTATCACATATCGTTAATTATTATCACATATGATTAATTATTATCACATATCGTTAATTATTATCATATATCGTTAATTATTATCACATATCGTTAATTATTATCACATATCGTTAATTATTATCACATATCGTTAATTATTATCACATATCGTTAATTATTATCACATACCGTTAATTATTATCACATATCGTTAATTATTATCACATATCGTTAATTATTATCACATATCGTTAATTATTATCACATATCGTTAATTATTATCACATATCGTTAATTATTATCACATATGATTAATTATTATCACATCGTTAATTATTATCACATATCGTTAATTATTATCATATATCGTTAATTATTATCACATATCGTTAATTATTATCACATATGATTAATTATTATCACATATCGTTAATTATTATCACATATCGTTAATTATTATCATATATCGTTAATTATTATCACATATCGTTAATTATTATCACATATCGTTAATTATTATCACATATCGTTAATTATTATCACATATCGACTTATTATTATCACATATCGTTAATTATTATCACATATCGTTAATTATTATCACATATCGTTAATTATTATCACATATCGATAATTAGTATCACATATCGTTAATTATTATCACATATCGTTAATTATTATCACATATCGTTAATTATTATCACATATCGGTTTTTATTATCACATACCGTTAATTATTATCACATATCGGTAATTATTATCACATATCGTTAATTATTATCACATATCGTTAATTATTATCACATATCGTTAATTATTATCACATATCGTTAATTATTATCACATATCATTTATTATTATCACATATCGTTAATTATTATCACATATCGTTAATTATTATCACATATGATTAATTATTATCACATATCGTTAATTATTATCACATATGATTAATTATTATCACATATCGTTAATTATTATCACATATCGTTAATTATTATCATATATCGTTAATTATTATCACATATCGTTAATTATTATCACATATCGTTAATTATTATCACATATCGTTAATTATTATCACATATCGATTTATTATTATCACATATCGTTAATTATTATCACATATCGTTAATTATTATCACTTATCGTTAATTACTATCAGATATCGTTAACTATTATCACATATCGTTAATTATTATCACATATCGGTTATTATTATCACATATCGTTAATTATTATCACATATGATTAATTATTATCACATATCGTTAATTATTATCACATATCGTTAATTATTATCACATATCGTTAATTATTATCACATATCGTTAATTATTATCACATATGATTAATTATTATCACATATCGTTAATTATTATCACATATCGTTAATTATTATCACATATCGTTAATTATTATCACATATCGTTAATTATTATCACATATCGTTAATTATTATTACATATGATTAATTATTATCACATATCGTTAATTATTATCACATATCGTTAATTATTATCACATATCGTTAATTATTATCACATATCGTTAATTATTATCACATATCGTTAATTATTATCACATATCGTTAATTATTATCACTTATCGTTAATTACTATCACATATCGTTAATTATTATCACATATCGTTAATTATTATCACATATCATTTATTATTATCACATATCGTTAATTATTATCACATATCGTTAATTATTATCACATATCGTTAATTATTATCACATATGATTAATTATTATCACATATCGTTAATTATTATCACATATCGTTAATTATTATCATATATCGTTAATTATTATCACATATCGTTAATTATTATCACATATCGTTAATTATTATCACATATCGTTAATTATTATCACTTATCGTTAATTACTATCACATATCGTTAATTATTATCACATATCGTTAATTATTATCACATATCATTTATTATTATCACATATCGTTAATTATTATCACATATCGTTAATTATTATCACATATCGTTAATTATTATCACATATGATTAATTATTATCACATATCGTTAATTATTATCACATATCGTTAATTATTATCATATATCGTTAATTATTATCACATATCGTTAATTATTATCACATATCGTTAATTATTATCACATATCGTTAATTATTATCACATATCGTTAATTATTATCACATATCGTTAATTATTATCACATATCGTTAATTATTATCACATATCGTTAATTATTATCACATATCGTTAATTATTATCACATATCGTTAATTATTATCACATATCGATTTATTATTATCACATATCGTTAATTATTATCACATATCGTTAATTATTATCACATATCGTTAATTATTATCACATATCGTTAATTATTATCACATATGATTAATTATTATCACATATCGTTAATTATTATCACATATCGTTAATTATTATCATATATCGTTAATTATTATCACATATCGTTAATTATTATCACATATGATTAATTATTATCACATATCGGTAATTATTATCACATATCGTTAATTATTATCACATATCGTTAATTATTATCACATATCATTTATTATTATCACATATCGTTAATTATTATCACATATCGTTAATTATTATCACATATGATTAATTATTATCACATATCGTTAATTATTATCACATATCGTTAATTATTATCATATATCGTTAATTATTATCACATATCGTTAATTATTATCACATATGATTAATTATTATCACATATCGTTAATTATTATCACATATCGTTAATTATTATCATATATCGTTAATTATTATCACATATCGTTAATTATTATCACATATCGTTAATTATTATCACATATCGTTAATTATTATCACATATCGATTTATTATTATCACATATCGTTAATTATTATCACATATCGTTAATTATTATCATATATCGTTAATTATTATCACATATCGATAATTAGTATCACATATCGTTAATTATTATCACTTATCGTTAATTACTATCACATATCGTTAATTATTATCACATATCGTTAATTATTATCACATATCATTTATTATTATCACATATCGTTAATTATTATCACATATCGTTAATTATTATCACATATCGTTAATTATTATCACATATCATTAATTATTATCACATATGATTAATTATTATCACATATCGTTAATTATTATCACATATCGTTAATTATTATCATATATCGTTAATTATTATCACATATCGTTAATTATTATCACATATCGTTAATTATTATCACATATCGTTAATTATTATCACATATCGTTAATTATTATCACATATCGTTAATTATTATCACATATCGTTAATTATTATCACATATCGATTTATTATTATCACATATCGGTAATTATTATCACATATCGTTAATTATTATCACATATCGTTAATTATTATCACATATCGATTTATTATTATCACATATCGTTAATTATTATCACATATCGTTAATTATTATCACATATCGTTAATTATTATCACATATCGTTAATTATTATCACATATGATTAATTATTATCACATATCGTTAATTATTATCACATATCGTTAATTATTATCATATATCGTTAATTATTATCACATATCGTTAATTATTATCACATATGATTAATTATTATCACATATCGGTAATTATTATCACATATCGTTAATTATTATCACATATCGTTAATTATTATCACATATCATTTATTATTATCACATATCGTTAATTATTATCACATATCGTTAATTATTATCACATATGATTAATTATTATCACATATCGTTAATTATTATCACATATCGTTAATTATTATCATATATCGTTAATTATTATCACATATCGTTAATTATTATCACATATGATTAATTATTATCACATATCGTTAATTATTATCACATATCGTTAATTATTATCATATATCGTTAATTATTATCACATATCATTAATTATTATCACATATCGTTAATTATTATCACATATCGTTAATTATTATCATATATCGTTAATTATTATCACATATCGATAATTAGTATCACATATCGTTAATTATTATCACTTATCGTTAATTACTATCACATATCGTTAATTATTATCACATATCGTTAATTATTATCACATATCGTTAATTATTATCACATATGATTAATTATTATCACATATCGTTAATTATTATCACATATCGTTAATTATTATCACATATCGTTAATTATTATCACATATGATTAATTATTATCACATATCGTTAATTATTATCACATATCGTTAATTATTATCACATATCGTTAATTATTATCACATATCATTTATTATTATCACATATCGTTAATTATTATCACATATCGTTAATTATTATCACATATCGTTAATTATTATCACATATCGTTAATTATTATCACATATGATTAATTATTATCACATATCGTTAATTATTATCACATATCGTTAATTATTATCATATATCGTTAATTATTATCACATATCGTTAATTATTATCACATATCGTTAATTATTATCACATATCGTTAATTATTATCACATATCGTTAATTATTATCACATATCGTTAATTATTATCACATATCGTTAAATATTATCACATATCGATTTATTATTATCACATATCGGTAATTATTATCACATATCGTTAATTATTATCACATATCGTTAATTATTATCACATATCGATTTATTATTATCACATATCGTTAATTATTATCACATATCGTTAATTATTATCACATATCGTTAATTATTATCACATATCGTTAATTATTATCACTTATCGTTAATTACTATCAGATATCGTTAACTATTATCACATATCGTTAATTATTATCACATATCGGTTATTATTATCACATATCGTTAATTATTATCACATATCGTTAATTATTATCACATATCGTTAATTATTATCACATATCGTTAATTATTATCACATATGATTAATTATTATCACATATCGTTAATTATTATCACATATCGTTAATTATTATCATATATCGTTAATTATTATCACATATCGTTAATTATTATCACATATGATTAATTATTATCACATATCGGTAATTATTATCACATATCGTTAATTATTATCACATATCGTTAATTATTATCACATATCATTTATTATTATCACATATCGTTAATTATTATCACATATCGTTAATTATTATCACATATGATTAATTATTATCACATATCGTTAATTACTATCACATATCGTTAATTATTATCATATATCGTTAATTATTATCACATATCGTTAATTATTATCACATATGATTAATTATTATCACATATCGTTAATTATTATCACATATCGTTAATTATTATCATATATCGTTAATTATTATCACATATGGTTAATTATTATCACATATCGTTAATTATTATCACATATCGTTAATTATTATCACATATCGATTTATTATTATCACATATCGTTAATTATTATCACATATCGTTAATTATTATCATATATCGTTAATTATTATCACATATCGATAATTAGTATCACATATCGTTAATTATTATCACTTATCGTTAATTACTATCACATATCGTTAGTTATTATGACATTTCGTTAATTATTATCACATATCGTTAATTATTATCACATATCGTTAATTATTATCATATATCGTTAATTATTATCACATATCGTTAGTTATTATCACATATCGTTAATTATTATCACATATCGATTTATTATTATCACATATCGTTAATTATTATCACATATCGTTAATTATTATCACTTATCGTTAATTACTATCAGATATCGTTAACTATTATCACATATCGTTAATTATTATCACATATCGGTTATTATTATCACATATCGTTAATTATTATCACATATGATTAATTATTATCACATATCGTTAATTATTATCACATATCGTTAATTATTATCACATACCGTTAATTATTATCACATATCGTTAATTATTATCACATATCATTAATTATTATCACGTATCGTTAATTATTATCACATATCGTTAATTATTATCACATATCATTAATTATTATCACGTATCGTTAATTATTATCACATATCGTTAATTATTATCACATATCGTTAATTATTATCACATATCGTTAATTATTATCACGTATCGGTTATTATTATCACATATCGTTAATTATTATCACATACCGTTAATTATTATGACATATAATTTATTATTATCACATATCGTTAATTATTATCACATATCGTTAATTATTATCACATATCGTTAATTATTATCACATATCGTTAATTATTATCACATATCATTAATTATTATCACATATCGTTAATTATTATCACATATCGTTAATTATTATCACATATCGTTAGTTATTATCACATATCGTTAATTATTATCAAATATCGTTAATTATTATCACATATCGTTAATTATTATCACATATCGTTTATTATTATCACATATCATTTATTATTATCACATATCGTTAATTATTATCACATATCGTTAATTATTATCACATATCATTTATTATTATCACATATCATTTATTATTATCACATATCATTTATTATTATCACATATCATTTATTATTATCACATATCGTTAATTATTATCACATATCGTTTATTATTATCACATATCGTTAACTATTATCACATATCTTTAATTATTATCACATATCGTTAATTATTATCATCATTTATTATTATCACATATCGTTAATTATTATCACATATCGTTAATTATTATCACATATCGTTAACTATTATCACATATCGTTAATTATTATCACATATCGTTAATTATTATCACATATCGTTAATTATTATCACATATCGTTAATTATTATCACGTATCGGTTATTATTATCACATATCGTTAATTATTATCACATATCGTTAATTATTATCACATATCGTTAATTATTATCACATATCGTTAATTATTATCACATATCATTAATTATTATCACGTATCGTTAATTATTATCACATATCGTTAATTATTATCACATATCATTTATTGTTATCACATATCATTAATTATTATCACATATCGTTAATTATTATCACATATCGTTAATTATTATCACATATCATTTATTATTATCACATATCGTTAATTATTATCACATATCGTTAATTATTATCACATATCGTTAATTACTATCACATATCGTTAATTATTATCACATATGATTAATTATTATCACATATCGTTAATTATTATCACATATCGTTAATTATTATCACATATCGTTAATTATTATCACATATCGTTAATTATTATCACATATCATTTATTATTATCACATATCATTTATTATTATCACATATCATTTATTATTATCACATATCGTTAATTATTATCACATATCGTTAATTATTATCACATATCGTTAATTATTATCACGTATCGTTAATTATTATCACATATCGTTAATTATTATCACATATCGTTAATTATTATCACATATCATTTATTATTATCACATATCGTTAATTATTATCACTTATCGTTAATTATTATCACATATCGTTAATTATTATCACATATCGTTAATTATTATCACATATCGTTAATTATTATCACATATCGTTAATTATTATCACATACCGTTAATTATTATCACATATCGTTAATTATTATCACATATCATTAATTATTATCACGTATCGTTAATTATTATCACATATCGTTAATTATTATCACATATCATTAATTATTATCACGTATCGTTAATTATTATCACATATCGTTAATTATTATCACATATCGTTAATTATTATCACATATCGTTAATTATTATCACGTATCGGTTATTATTATTACATATCGTTAATTATTATCACATACCGTTAATTATTATCACATATCGTTAATTATTATCACATGTCATTAATTATTATCACGTATCGTTAATTATTATCACATATCGTTAATTATTATCACATATCGTTAATTATTATCACATATCGTTAATTATTATCACATATCGTTAATTATTATCACATATCGTTAATTATTATCACATATCGTTAATTAATATCACATATCGTTAATTATTATCACTTATCGTTAATTATTATCACATATCGTTAATTATTATCACATATCATTAATTATTATCACATATCGTTAATTATTATCACATATCGTTAATTATTATCACATATCGTTAATTATTATCACATATCGTTAATTATTATCACATATCGTTAATTATTATCACATATCGTTATTTATTATCACATATCATTGATTATTATCACATATCGTTATTTATTATCACATATCGTTAATTATTATCACATATCGTTAATTATTATCACATATCGTTAATTATTATCACATACCGTTAATTATTATCACATATCGTTAATTATTATCACATATCGTTAATTATTATCACATATCATTTATTATTATCACATATCATTTATTATTATCACATATCATTTATTATTATCACATATCATTTATTATTATCACATATCGTTAATTATTATCACATATCGTTAATTATTATCACATATCGTTAACTATTATCACATATCGTTAATTATTATCACATATCGTTAATTATTATCATCATTTATTATTATCACATATCGTTAATTATTATCACATATCGTTAATTATTATCACATATCGTTAACTATTATCACATATCGTTAATTATTATCACATATCGTTAATTATTATCACATATCGTTAATTATTATCACATATCGTTAATTATTATCACGTATCGGTTATTATTATCACATATCGTTAATTATTATCACATATCGTTAATTATTATCACATATCGTTAATTATTATCACATATCGTTAATTATTATCACATATCATTAATTATTATCACATATCGTTAATTATTATCAAATATCGTTAATTATTATCACATATCGTTAATTATTATCACATATCGTTTATTATTATCACATATCATTTATTATTATCACATATCATTAATTATTATCACATATCGTTAATTATTATCACATATCGTTAATTATTATCACATATCATTTATTATTATCACATATCGTTAATTATTATCACATATCGTTAATTATTATCACATATCGTTAATTATTATCACATATCGTTAATTATTATCACATATCATTTATTATTATCACATATCATTTATTATTATCACATATCATTTATTATTATCATATATCGTTAATTATTATCACATATCGTTAATTATTATCACATATCGTTAATTATTATCACGTATCGTTAATTATTATCACATATCGTTAATTATTATCACATATCGTTAATTATTATCACATACCATTTATTATTATCACATATCGTTAATTACTATCACATATCGTTAATTATTATCACATATCGTTAATTACTATCACATATCGTTAATTATTATCACATATGATTAATTATTATCACATATCGTTAATTATTATCACATATGGTTAATTATTATCACATATCGTTAATTATTATCACATATCGTTAATTATTATCACATATCGTTAATTATTATCACATATCGTTAATTATTATCACATATCATTTATTATTATCACATATCATTTATTATTATCACATATCATTAGTTATTATGGCATATCGTTAATTATTATCACATATCGTTAATTATTATAACATATCGTTAATTATTATCACGTATCGTTAATTATTATCACATATCGTTAATTATTATCACATATCGTTAATTATTATCACATATCGTTAATTATTATCACATATCGTTAATTATTATCACATATCGTTAATTATTATCACATATCGTTAATTATTATCACATATCGTTAATTATTATCACATATCGTTAGTTATTATCACATATCGTTAATTATTATCACATATCGTTAATTATTATCACATATCGTTAATTATTATCACATATCGTTAGTTATTATCACATATCGTTAATTATTATCACATATCGTTAATTATTATCACATATCGTTAATTATTATCACATATCGTTAATTATTATCACATATCGTTAATTATTATCACATATCGTTAATTATTATCACATATCGTTAATTATTATCACATATCGTTAATTATTATCACATATCGTTAATTATTATCACATATCGTTAATTATTATCACATATAATTTATTATTATCACATATCAATAATTATTATCACATATCGTTAATTATTATCACATATCGTTAATTATTATCACATATCATTTATTATTATCACATATCGTTAATTATTATCACATATCGTTAATTATTATCACATATCGTTAATTATTATCACATATCATTTATTATTATCACATATCATTTATTATTATCACATATCATTTATTATTATCACATATCGTTAATTATTATCACATATCGTTAATTATTATCACATATCGTTAATTATTATCACATATCGTTAATTATTATCACATATCGTTAATTATTAACACATATCGTTAATTATTATCACATATCGTTAATTATTATCACGTATCGGTTATTATTATCACATATCGTTAATTATTATCACATATCGTTAATTATTATCACATATCGTTAATTATTATCACATATCGTTAATTATAATCACATATCGTTAATTATTATCACATATCGTTAATTATTATCACATATCGTTAATTATTATCACATATCGTTAATTATTATCACATATCGTTAATTATTATCACATATGATTAATTATTATCACATATCGTTAATTGTTATCACATATCGTTAATTATTATCACATATCATTTATTATTATCACATATCATTAATTATTATCACATATCGTTAATTATTATCACATATCGTTAATTATTATCACATATCATTAATTATTATCACATATCGTTAATTATTATCAAATATCGTTAATTATTATCACATATCGTTAATTATTATCACATATCGTTAATTATTATCACATATTTTTTTTTTTTTTTTTTTTTTTTTTTTTTTTTTTTTTTTTTTTTTTTTTTTTTTTTTTTTTATAATTAACGATATGTGATAATAATTAACGATATGTGATAATAATTAACGATATGTGATAGTAATTAACGATATGTGATAATAATAAATGATATGTGATAATAATTAACGATATGTGATAATAATTAACAATATGTGATAATAATTAACGATATGTGATAATAATTAACGATATGTGATAATAATTAACGATATGTGATAATAATTAACGATATGTTATAATAATTACCGATATGTGATAATAATTAACGATATGTGATAATAATTAACGATATGTGATAATAATTAACGATATGTGATAATAATTAACGATATGTGATAATAATTAACGATATGTGATAATAATTAACGATATGTGATAATAATTAACGATATGTGATAGTAATTAACGATATGTGATAATAATTAACGATATGTGATAATAATTAACGATATGTGATAATAATTAACGATATGTGATAATAATTAACGGTATGTGATAATAATTAACGATATGTGATAATAATTAACGATATATGATAATAATTAACGATATGTGATAATAATTAACGATATGTGATAATAATTAATCATATGTGATAATAATTAACGATATGTGATAATAATTAACGATATATGATAATAATTAACGATATGTGATAATAATTAACGATATGTGATAATAATTAATCATATGTGATAATAATTAACGATATATGATAATAATTAACGATATATGATAATAATTAACGATATGTGATAATAATTAACGATATGTGATAATAATTAACGATATGTGATAATAATTACCGATATGTGATAATAATTAACGATATCTGATAATAATTAACGATATGTGATAATAATTACCGATATGTGATAATAATTAATCATATGTGATAATAATTAACGATATGTGATAATAATTAACGATATATGATAATAATTAACGATATGTGATAATAATTAACGATATGTGATAATAATTAATCATATGTGATAATAATTAACGATATGTGATAATAATTAACGATATATGATAATAATTAACGATATGTGATAATAATTAATCATATGTGATAATAATTAACGATATGTGATAATAATTAACGATATATGATAATAATTAACGATATGTGATAATAATTACCGATATGTGATAATAATTAACGATATGTGATAATAATTAACGTTATGTGATAATAATTAACGATATGTGATAATAATTAACGATATGTGATAATAATTACCGATATGTGATAATAATTAACGGTATGTGATAATAATAACCGATATGTGATAATAATTAACGATATGTGATAATAATTAACGATATGTGATAATAATTAACGATATGTGATAATAATAACCGATATGTGATAATAATTAACGATATGTTATAATAATTAACGATATGTGATAATAATTAACGATATGTGATAATAATTAACGATATGTGATATTAATTAACGATATGTGATAATAATTAACGATATGTGATAATAATAAATGATATGTGATAATAATTAACGATATGTGATAATAATTAACGATATGTGATAATAATTAACGATATGTGATAATAATTAACGATATGTGATAATAATTAACGATATGTGATAATAATTAACGATACGTGATAATAATTAACGATATGTGATAATAATTAACGATATGTGATAATAATTAACGATATGTGATAATAATAAATGATATGTGATAATAATAAATGATATGTGATAATAATAAATGATATGTGATAATAATTAACGATATGTGATAATAATTAACGATATGTGATAATAATTAACGATATGTGATAATAATTAACGATATGTGATAATAATTAACGATATGTGATAATAATTAACGATATGTGATAATAATTAATGATATGTGATAATAATAAATGATATGTGATAATAATTAACGATATGTGATAATAATTAACGATATGTGATAATAATTAATCATATGTGATAATAATTAACGATATGTGATAATAATTAACGATATGTGATAATAATTAATGATATGTGATAATTATAAATGATATGTGATAATAATTAACGATATGTGATAACAATTAACGATATGTGATAATAATTAATCATATGTGATAATAATTAACGATATTAATTATCACATATCGTTATTACATATCGTTAATTATTATCACATATCGATAATTATTATCACATATCGATTTATTATTTTCACATATCGTTAATTATTATCACATATCGTTAATTATTATCACTTATCGTTAATTACTATCACATATCGTTAATTATTATCACATATCGTTAATTATTATCACATATCGGTTATTATTATCACATACCGTTAATTATTATCACATATCGTTAATTATTATCACATATCGTTAATTATTATCAGATATCGTTAATTATTATCACATATCGGTAATTATTATCACATATCGTTAATTATTATCACATATCGTTAATTATTATCACATATCGTTAATTATTATCACATATCGTTAATTATTATCACATATCGTTAATTATTATCACATATCGTTAATTATTATCACATATCATTAATTATTATCACATATCGGTAATTATTATAACATATCGTTAATTATTATCACATATCGTTAATTATTATCACATATCGTTAATTATTATCACATATCGTTAATTATTATCACATATTGTTAATTATTATCACATATCGTTAATTATTATCACATATCGTTAATTATTATCACATATCGTTAATTATTATCACATATCGTTAATTATTATCACATATCGGTTATTATTATCACATACCGTTAATTATTATCACATATTGTTAATTATTATCACATATCGTTAATTATTATCACATATCGTTAATTATTATCACATATCGTTAATTATTATCACATATCGTTAATTATTATCACATATCGTTAATTATTATCACATATCGTTAATTATTATCACATATCGTTAATTATTATCACATATCGTTAATTATTATCACATATCGTTAATTATTATCACATATCATTTATTATTATCACATATCGTTAATTATTATCACATATCGTTAATTATTATCACATATCGTTAATTATTATCACATATGATTAATTATTATCACATATCGTTAATTGTTATCACATATCGTTAATTATTATCACATATCGTTAATTATTATCACATATCGATAATTAGTATCACATATCGGTAATTATTATCACATATCGTTAATTATTATCACATATCGTTAATTATTATCACATATCGGTTATTATTATCACATACCGTTAATTATTATCACATATCGGTAATTATTATCACATATCGTTAATTATTATCACATATCGTTAATTATTATCACATATCGTTAATTATTATCACATATCGTTAATTATTATCACATATCGTTAATTATTATCACATATGATTAATTATTATCACATATCGTTAATTATTATCACATATCGTTAATTATTATCATATATCGGTAATTATTATCACATATCGTTAATTATTATCACATATCGTTAATTATTATCACATATCGATAATTATTATCACATATCGATTTATTATTTTCACATATCGTTAATTATTATCACATATCGTTAATTATTATCACTTATCGTTAATTACTATCACATATCGTTAATTATTATCACATATCGGTTATTATTATCACATACCGTTAATTATTATCACATATCGTTAATTATTATCACATATCGTTAATTATTATCAGATATCGTTAATTATTATCACATATCGGTAATTATTATCACATATCGTTAATTATTATCACATATCGTTAATTATTATCACATATCGTTAATTATTATCACATATCGTTAATTATTATCACATATCGTTAATTATTATCACATATCGTTAATTATTATCACATATCGTTAATTATTATCACATATCGGTAATTATTATAACATATCGTTAATTATTATCACATATCGTTAATTATTATCACATATCGTTAATTATTATCACATATCGTTAATTATTATCACATATTGTTAATTATTATCACATATCGTTAATTATTATCACATATCGTTAATTATTATCACATATCGTTAATTATTATCACATATCGTTAATTATTATCACATATCGGTTATTATTATCACATACCGTTAATTATTATCACATATTGTTAATTATTATCACATATCGTTAATTATTATCACATATCGTTAATTATTATCACATATCGTTAATTATTATCACATATCGGTTATTATTATCACATACCGTTAATTATTATCACATATTGTTAATTATTATCACATATCGTTAATTATTATCACATATCGTTAATTATTATCACATATCGTTAATTATTATCACATATCGTTAATTATTATCACATATGATTAATTATTATCACATATCGGTAATTATTATCACATATCGTTAATTACTATCACATATCGTTAATTATTATCACATATCGTTAATTATTATCATATATCGTTAATTATTATCACATATCGTTAATTATTATCACATATCGTTAATTATTATCACATATCGATAATTATTATCACATATCGATTTATTATTTTCACATATCGTTAATTATTATCACATATCGTTAATTATTATCACTTATCGTTAATTACTATCACATATCGTTAATTATTATCACATATCGTTAATTATTATCACATATCGGTTATTATTATCACATACCGTTAATTATTATCACATATCGTTAATTATTATCACATATCGTTAATTATTATCAGATATCGTTAATTATTATCACATATCGGTAATTATTATCACATATCGTTAATTATTATCACATATCGTTAATTATTATCACATATCGTTAATTATTATCACATATCGTTAATTATTATCACATATCGTTAATTATTATCACATATCGTTAATTATTATCACATATCGTTAATTATTATCACATATCGTTAATTATTATCACATATTGTTAATTATTATCACATATCGTTAATTATTATTACATATCGTTAATTATTATCACATATCGTTAATTATTATCACATATCGTTAATTATTATCACATATCGGTTATTATTATCACATGCCGTTAATTATTATCACATATTGTTAATTATTATCACATATCGTTAATTATTATCACATATCGTTAATTATTATCACATATCGTTAATTATTATCACATATCGTTAATTATTATCACATATCGTTAATTATTATCACATATCATTTATTATTATCACATATCGTTTATTATTATCACATATCGTTAATTATTATCACATATCGTTAATTATTATCACATATGATTAATTATTATCACATATCGTTAATTGTTATCACATATCGTTAATTATTATCACATATCGTTAATTATTATCACATATCGATAATTAGTATCACATATCGTTAATTATTATCACATATCGTTAATTATTATCACATATCGTTAATTATTATCACATATCGGTTATTATTATCACATACCGTTAATTATTATCACATATCGGTAATTATTATCACATATCGTTAATTATTATCACATATCGTTAATTATTATCACATATCGTTAATTATTATCACATATCGTTAATTATTATCACATATCGTTAATTATTATCACATATGATTAATTATTATCACATATCGTTAATTATTATCACATATCGTTAATTATTATCATATATCGGTAATTATTATCACATATCGTTAATTATTATCACATATCGTTAATTATTATCACATATCGATAATTATTATCACATATCGATTTATTATTTTCACATATCGTTAATTATTATCACATATCGTTAATTATTATCACTTATCGTTAATTACTATCACATATCGTTAATTATTATCACATATCGTTAATTATTATCACATATCGGTTATTATTATCACATACCGTTAATTATTATCACATATCGTTAATTATTATCACATATCGTTAATTATTATCAGATATCGTTAATTATTATCACATATCGGTAATTATTATCACATATCGTTAATTATTATCACATATCGTTAATTATTATCACATATCGTTAATTATTATCACATATCGTTAATTATTATCACATATCGTTAATTATTATCACATATCGTTAATTATTATCACATATCATTAATTATTATCACATATCGGTAATTATTATAACATATCGTTAATTATTATCACATATTGTTAATTATTATCACATATCGTTAATTATTATCACATATCGTTAATTATTATCACATATCGTTAATTATTATCACATATCGTTAATTATTATCACATATCGGTTATTATTATCACATACCGTTAATTATTATCACATATTGTTAATTATTATCACATATCGTTAATTATTATCACATATCGTTAATTATTATCACATATCGTTAATTATTATCACATATCGTTAATTATTATCACATATCGTTAATTATTATCACATATCGTTAATTATTATCACATATCGTTAATTATTATCACATATCGTTAATTATTATCACATATCGTTAATTATTATCACATATCGTTAATTATTATCACATATCATTTATTATTATCACATATCGTTAATTATTATCACATATCGTTAATTATTATCACATATCGTTAATTATTATCACATATGATTAATTATTATCACATATCGTTAATTGTTATCACATATCGTTAATTATTATCACATATCGTTAATTATTATCACATATCGATAATTAGTATCACATATCGGTAATTATTATCACATATCGTTAATTATTATCACATATCGTTAATTATTATCACATATCGGTTATTATTATCACATACCGTTAATTATTATCACATATCGGTAATTATTATCACATATCGTTAATTATTATCACATATCGTTAATTATTATCACATATCGTTAATTATTATCACATATCGTTAATTATTATCACATATCGTTAATTATTATCACATATGATTAATTATTATCACATATCGTTAATTATTATCACATATCGTTAATTATTATCATATATCGGTAATTATTATCACATATCGTTAATTATTATCACATATCGTTAATTATTATCACATATCGATAATTATTATCACATATCGATTTATTATTTTCACATATCGTTAATTATTATCACATATCGTTAATTATTATCACTTATCGTTAATTACTATCACATATCGTTAATTATTATCACATATCGGTTATTATTATCACATACCGTTAATTATTATCACATATCGTTAATTATTATCACATATCGTTAATTATTATCAGATATCGTTAATTATTATCACATATCGGTAATTATTATCACATATCGTTAATTATTATCACATATCGTTAATTATTATCACATATCGTTAATTATTATCACATATCGTTAATTATTATCACATATCGTTAATTATTATCACATATCGTTAATTATTATCACATATCGTTAATTATTATCACATATCGGTAATTATTATAACATATCGTTAATTATTATCACATATCGTTAATTATTATCACATATCGTTAATTATTATCACATATCGTTAATTATTATCACATATTGTTAATTATTATCACATATCGTTAATTATTATCACATATCGTTAATTATTATCACATATCGTTAATTATTATCACATATCGTTAATTATTATCACATATCGGTTATTATTATCACATACCGTTAATTATTATCACATATTGTTAATTATTATCACATATCGTTAATTATTATCACATATCGTTAATTATTATCACATATCGTTAATTATTATCACATATCGGTTATTATTATCACATACCGTTAATTATTATCACATATTGTTAATTATTATCACATATCGTTAATTATTATCACATATCGTTAATTATTATCACATATCGTTAATTATTATCACATATCGTTAATTATTATCATATATCGTTAATTATTATCACATATCGTTAATTATTATCACATATGATTAATTATTATCACATATCGGTAATTATTATCACATATCGTTAATTACTATCACATATCGTTAATTATTATCACATATCGTTAATTATTATCATATATCGTTAATTATTATCACATATCGTTAATTATTATCACATATCGTTAATTATTATCACATATCGATAATTATTATCACATATCGATTTATTATTTTCACATATCGTTAATTATTATCACATATCGTTAATTATTATCACTTATCGTTAATTACTATCACATATCGTTAATTATTATCACATATCGTTAATTATTATCACATATCGGTTATTATTATCACATACCGTTAATTATTATCACATATCGTTAATTATTATCACATATCGTTAATTATTATCAGATATCGTTAATTATTATCACATATCGGTAATTATTATCACATATCGTTAATTATTATCACATATCGTTAATTATTATCACATATCGTTAATTATTATCACATATCGTTAATTATTATCACATATCGTTAATTATTATCACATATCGTTAATTATTATCACATATCGTTAATTATTATCACATATCGTTAATTATTATCACATATTGTTAATTATTATCACATATCGTTAATTATTATTACATATCGTTAATTATTATCACATATCGTTAATTATTATCACATATCGTTAATTATTATCACATATCGGTTATTATTATCACATACCGTTAATTATTATCACATATTGTTAATTATTATCACATATCGTTAATTATTATCACATATCGTTAATTATTATCACATATCGTTAATTATTATCACATATCGTTAATTATTATCACATATCGTTAATTATTATCACATATCATTTATTATTATCACATATCGTTAATTATTATCACATATCGTTAATTATTATCACATATCGTTAATTATTATCACATATGATTAATTATTATCACATATCTTTAATTGTTATCACATATCGTTAATTATTATCACATATCGTTAATTATTATCACATATCGATAATTAGTATCACATATCGTTAATTATTATCACATATCGTTAATTATTATCACATATCGTTAATTATTATCACATATCGGTTATTATTATCACATACCGTTAATTATTATCACATATCGGTAATTATTATCACATATCGTTAATTATTATCACATATCGTTAATTATTATCACATATCGTTAATTATTATCACATATCGTTAATTATTATCACATATCGTTAATTATTATCACATATGATTAATTATTATCACATATCGTTAATTATTATCACATATCGTTAATTATTATCATATATCGGTAATTATTATCACATATCGTTAATTATTATCACATATCGTTAATTATTATCACATATCGATAATTATTATCACATATCGATTTATTATTTTCACATATCGTTAATTATTATCACATATCGTTAATTATTATCACTTATCGTTAATTACTATCACATATCGTTAATTATTATCACATATCGTTAATTATTATCACATATCGGTTATTATTATCACATACCGTTAATTATTATCACATATCGTTAATTATTATCACATATCGTTAATTATTATCAGATATCGTTAATTATTATCACATATCGGTAATTATTATCACATATCGTTAATTATTATCACATATCGTTAATTATTATCACATATCGTTAATTGTTATCACATATCGTTAATTATTATCACATATCTTTTATTATTATCACATATCATTAATTATTATCACATATCGTTAATTATTATCACATATCGTTAATTATTATCACATATGATTAATTATTATCACATATCGTTAATTATTATCACATATCGTTAATTATTATCACATATCATTTATTATTATCACATATCATTAATTATTATCACATATCGTTAATTATTATCACATATCGTTAATTATTATCACATATCGTTAATTATTATCACATATCGTTAATTATTATCACATATCGTTAATTATTATCACATATCGTTAATTATTATCACATATCATTTATTATTATCACATATCATTTATTATTATCACATATCGTTAATTATTATCACATATCGTTAATTATTATCACATATCGTTAATTATTATCACATATCGTTAATTATTATCACATATGATTAATTATTATCACATATCGTTAATTATTATCACATATCGTTAATTATTATCATATATCGGTAATTATTATCACATATCGTTAATTATTATCACATATCGTTAATTATTATCACATATCGATAATTATTATCACATATCGATTTATTATTTTCACATATCGTTAATTATTATCACATATCGTTAATTATTATCACTTATCGTTAATTACTATCACATATCGTTAATTATTATCACATATCGTTAATTATTATCACATATCGGTTATTATTATCACATACCGTTAATTATTATCACATATCGTTAATTATTATCACATATCGTTAATTATTATCAGATATCGTTAATTATTATCACATATCGGTAATTATTATCACATATCGTTAATTATTATCACATATCGTTAATTATTATCACATATCGTTAATTATTATCACATATCGTTAATTATTATCACATATCGTTAATTATTATCACATATCGTTAATTATTATCACATATCGTTAATTATTATCACATATCGGTAATTATTATAACATATCGTTAATTATTATCACATATCGTTAATTATTATCACATATCGTTAATTATTATCACATATCGTTAATTATTATCACATATCGTTAATTATTATCACATATCGTTAATTATTATCACATATCGGTTATTATTATCACATACCGTTAATTATTATCACATATTGTTAATTATTATCACATATCGTTAATTATTATCACATATCGTTAATTATTATCACATATCGTTAATTATTATCACATATCGTTAATTATTATCACATATCGTTAATTATTATCACATATCGGTAATTATTATCACATATCGTTAATTATTATCACATATGATTAATTATTATCACATATCGTTAATTGTTATCACATATCGTTAATTATTATCACATATCGTTAATTATTATCACATATCGATAATTAGTATCACATATCGGTAATTATTATCACATATCGTTAATTATTATCACATATCGTTAATTATTATCACATATCGGTTATTATTATCACATACCGTTAATTATTATCACATATCGGTAATTATTATCACATATCGTTAATTATTATCACATATCGTTAATTATTATCACATATCGTTAATTATTATCACATATCGTTAATTATTATCACATATCGTTAATTATTATCACATATGATTAATTATTATCACATATCGTTAATTATTATCACATATCGTTAATTATTATCATATATCGGTAATTATTATCACATATCGTTAATTATTATCACATATCGTTAATTATTATCACATATCGATAATTATTATCACATATCGATTTATTATTTTCACATATCGTTAATTATTATCACATATCGTTAATTATTATCACTTATCGTTAATTACTATCACATATCGTTAATTATTATCACATATCGGTTATTATTATCACATACCGTTAATTATTATCACATATCGTTAATTATTATCACATATCGTTAATTATTATCAGATATCGTTAATTATTATCACATATCGGTAATTATTATCACATATCGTTAATTATTATCACATATCGTTAATTATTATCACATATCGTTAATTATTATCACATATCGTTAATTATTATCACATATCGTTAATTATTATCACATATCGTTAATTATTATCACATATCGTTAATTATTATCACATATCGGTAATTATTATAACATATCGTTAATTATTATCACATATCGTTAATTATTATCACATATCGTTAATTATTATCACATATCGTTAATTATTATCACATATTGTTAATTATTATCACATATCGTTAATTATTATCACATATCGTTAATTATTATCACATATCGTTAATTATTATCACATATCGTTAATTATTATCACATATCGTTAATTATTATCACATATCGTTAATTATTATCACATATCGGTAATTATTATAACATATCGTTAATTATTATCACATATCGTTAATTATTATCACATATCGTTAATTATTATCACATATCGTTAATTATTATCACATATCGGTTATTATTATCACATACCGTTAATTATTATCACATATTGTTAATTATTATCACATATCGTTAATTATTATCACATATCGTTAATTATTATCACATATCGTTAATTATTATCACATATCGTTAATTATTATCATATATCGTTAATTATTATCACATATCGTTAATTATTATCACATATGATTAATTATTATCACATATCGGTAATTATTATCACATATCGTTAATTACTATCACATATCGTTAATTATTATCACATATCGTTAATTATTATCATATATCGTTAATTATTATCACATATCGTTAATTATTATCACATATCGTTAATTATTATCACATATCGATAATTATTATCACATATCGATTTATTATTTTCACATATCGTTAATTATTATCACATATCGTTAATTATTATCACTTATCGTTAATTACTATCACATATCGTTAATTATTATCACATATCGTTAATTATTATCACATATCGGTTATTATTATCACATACCGTTAATTATTATCACATATCGTTAATTATTATCACATATCGTTAATTATTATCAGATATCGTTAATTATTATCACATATCGGTAATTATTATCACATATCGTTAATTATTATCACATATCGTTAATTATTATCACATATCGTTAATTATTATCACATATCGTTAATTATTATCACATATCGTTAATTATTATCACATATCGTTAATTATTATCACATATCGTTAATTATTATCACATATCGTTAATTATTATCACATATTGTTAATTATTATCACATATCGTTAATTATTATTACATATCGTTAATTATTATCACATATCGTTAATTATTATCACATATCGTTAATTATTATCACATATCGGTTATTATTATCACATACCGTTAATTATTATCACATATTGTTAATTATTATCACATATCGTTAATTATTATCACATATCGTTAATTATTATCACATATCGTTAATTATTATCACATATCGTTAATTATTATCACATATCGTTAATTATTATCACATATCATTTATTATTATCACATATCGTTAATTATTATCACATATCGTTAATTATTATCACATATCGTTAATTATTATCACATATGATTAATTATTATCACATATCGTTAATTGTTATCACATATCGTTAATTATTATCACATATCGTTAATTATTATCACATATCGATAATTAGTATCACATATCGTTAATTATTATCACATATCGTTAATTATTATCACATATCGTTAATTATTATCACATATCGGTTATTATTATCACATACCGTTAATTATTATCACATATCGGTAATTATTATCACATATCGTTAATTATTATCACATATCGTTAATTATTATCACATATCGTTAATTATTATCACATATCGTTAATTATTATCACATATCGTTAATTATTATCACATATGATTAATTATTATCACATATCGTTAATTATTATCACATATCGTTAATTATTATCATATATCGGTAATTATTATCACATATCGTTAATTATTATCACATATCGTTAATTATTATCACATATCGATAATTATTATCACATATCGATTTATTATTTTCACATATCGTTAATTATTATCACATATCGTTAATTATTATCACTTATCGTTAATTACTATCACATATCGTTAATTATTATCACATATCGTTAATTATTATCACATATCGGTTATTATTATCACATACCGTTAATTATTATCACATATCGTTAATTATTATCACATATCGTTAATTATTATCAGATATCGTTAATTATTATCACATATCGGTAATTATTATCACATATCGTTAATTATTATCACATATCGTTAATTATTATCACATATCGTTAATTGTTATCACATATCTTTAATTATTATCACATATCTTTTATTATTATCACATATCATTAATTATTATCACATATCGTTAATTATTATCACATATCGTTAATTATTATCACATATGATTAATTATTATCACATATCGTTAATTATTATCACATATCGTTAATTATTATCACATATCATTTATTATTATCACATATCATTAATTATTATCACATATCGTTAATTATTATCACATATCGTTAATTATTATCACATATCGTTAATTATTATCACATATCGTTAATTATTATCACATATCGTTAATTATTATCACATATCGTTAATTATTATCACATATCATTTATTATTATCACATATCATTTATTATTATCACATATCGTTAATTATTATCACATATCGTTAATTATTATCACATATCGTTAATTATTATCACATATCGTTAATTATTATCACATATGATTAATTATTATCACATATCGTTAATTATTATCACATATCGTTAATTATTATCATATATCGGTAATTATTATCACATATCGTTAATTATTATCACATATCGTTAATTATTATCACATATCGATAATTATTATCACATATCGATTTATTATTTTCACATATCGTTAATTATTATCACATATCGTTAATTATTATCACTTATCGTTAATTACTATCACATATCGTTAATTATTATCACATATCGTTAATTATTATCACATATCGGTTATTATTATCACATACCGTTAATTATTATCACATATCGTTAATTATTATCACATATCGTTAATTATTATCACATATCGTTAATTATTATCACATATCGTTAATTATTATCACATATCGTTAATTATTATCACATATCGTTAATTATTATCACATATCATTTATTATTATCACATATCATTTATTATTATCACATATCGTTAATTATTATCACATATCGTTAATTATTATCACATATCGTTAATTATTATCACATATCGTTAATTATTATCACATATCTTTTATTATTATCACATATCATTAATTATTATCACATATCGTTAATTATTATCACATATCGTTAATTATTATCACATATGATTAATTATTATCACATATCGTTAATTATTATCACATATCGTTAATTATTATCACATATCATTTATTATTATCACATATCATTAATTATTATCACATATCGTTAATTATTATCACATATCGTTAATTATTATCACATATCGTTAATTATTATCACATATCGTTAATTATTATCACATATCGTTAATTATTATCACATATCGTTAATTATTATCACATATCATTTATTATTATCACATATCATTTATTATTATCACATATCGTTAATTATTATCACATATCGTTAATTATTATCACATATCGTTAATTATTATCACATATCGTTAATTATTATCACATATGATTAATTATTATCACATATCGTTAATTATTATCACATATCGTTAATTATTATCATATATCGGTAATTATTATCACATATCGTTAATTATTATCACATATCGTTAATTATTATCACATATCGATAATTATTATCACATATCGATTTATTATTTTCACATATCGTTAATTATTATCACATATCGTTAATTATTATCACTTATCGTTAATTACTATCACATATCGTTAATTATTATCACATATCGTTAATTATTATCACATATCGGTTATTATTATCACATACCGTTAATTATTATCACATATCGTTAATTATTATCACATATCGTTAATTATTATCAGATATCGTTAATTATTATCACATATCGGTAATTATTATCACATATCGTTAATTATTATCACATATCGTTAATTATTATCACATATCGTTAATTATTATCACATATCGTTAATTATTATCACATATCGTTAATTATTATCACATATCGTTAATTATTATCACATATCGTTAATTATTATCACATATCGGTAATTATTATAACATATCGTTAATTATTATCACATATCGTTAATTATTATCACATATCGTTAATTATTATCACATATCGTTAATTATTATCACATATCGTTAATTATTATCACATATCGTTAATTATTATCACATATCGGTTATTATTATCACATACCGTTAATTATTATCACATATTGTTAATTATTATCACATATCGTTAATTATTATCACATATCGTTAATTATTATCACATATCGTTAATTATTATCACATATCGTTAATTATTATCACATATCGTTAATTATTATCACATATCGGTAATTATTATCACATATCGTTAATTATTATCACATATGATTAATTATTATCACATATCGTTAATTGTTATCACATATCGTTAATTATTATCACATATCGTTAATTATTATCACATATCGATAATTAGTATCACATATCGGTAATTATTATCACATATCGTTAATTATTATCACATATCGTTAATTATTATCACATATCGGTTATTATTATCACATACCGTTAATTATTATCACATATCGGTAATTATTATCACATATCGTTAATTATTATCACATATCGTTAATTATTATCACATATCGTTAATTATTATCACATATCGTTAATTATTATCACATATCGTTAATTATTATCACATATGATTAATTATTATCACATATCGTTAATTATTATCACATATCGTTAATTATTATCATATATCGGTAATTATTATCACATATCGTTAATTATTATCACATATCGTTAATTATTATCACATATCGATAATTATTATCACATATCGATTTATTATTTTCACATATCGTTAATTATTATCACATATCGTTAATTATTATCACTTATCGTTAATTACTATCACATATCGTTAATTATTATCACATATCGGTTATTATTATCACATACCGTTAATTATTATCACATATCGTTAATTATTATCACATATCGTTAATTATTATCAGATATCTTTAATTATTATCACATATCGGTAATTATTATCACATATCGTTAATTATTATCACATATCGTTAATTATTATCACATATCGTTAATTATTATCACATATCGTTAATTATTATCACATATCGTTAATTATTATCACATATCGTTAATTATTATCACATATCGTTAATTATTATCACATATCGGTAATTATTATAACATATCGTTAATTATTATCACATATCGTTAATTATTATCACATATCGTTAATTATTATCACATATCGTTAATTATTATCACATATTGTTAATTATTATCACATATCGTTAATTATTATCACATATCGTTAATTATTATCACATATCGTTAATTATTATCACATATCGTTAATTATTATCATATATCGTTAATTATTATCACATATCGTTAATTATTATCACATATGATTAATTATTATCACATATCGGTAATTATTATCACATATCGTTAATTACTATCACATATCGTTAATTATTATCACATATCGTTAATTATTATCATATATCGTTAATTATTATCACATATCGTTAATTATTATCACATATCGTTAATTATTATCACATATCGATAATTATTATCACATATCGATTTATTATTTTCACATATCGTTAATTATTATCACATATCGTTAATTATTATCACTTATCGTTAATTACTATCACATATCGTTAATTATTATCACATATCGTTAATTATTATCACATATCGGTTATTATTATCACATACCGTTAATTATTATCACATATCGTTAATTATTATCACATATCGTTAATTATTATCAGATATCGTTAATTATTATCACATATCGGTAATTATTATCACATATCGTTAATTATTATCACATATCGTTAATTATTATCACATATCGTTAATTATTATCACATATCGTTAATTATTATCACATATCGTTAATTATTATCACATATCGTTAATTATTATCACATATCGTTAATTATTATCACATATCGTTAATTATTATCACATATTGTTAATTATTATCACATATCGTTAATTATTATTACATATCGTTAATTATTATCACATATCGTTAATTATTATCACATATCGTTAATTATTATCACATATCGGTTATTATTATCACATACCGTTAATTATTATCACATATTGTTAATTATTATCACATATCGTTAATTATTATCACATATCGTTAATTATTATCACATATCGTTAATTATTATCACATATCGTTAATTATTATCACATATCGTTAATTATTATCACATATCATTTATTATTATCACATATCGTTAATTATTATCACATATCGTTAATTATTATCACATATCGTTAATTATTATCACATATGATTAATTATTATCACATATCGTTAATTGTTATCACATATCGTTAATTATTATCACATATCGTTAATTATTATCACATATCGATAATTAGTATCACATATCGTTAATTATTATCACATATCGTTAATTATTATCACATATCGTTAATTATTATCACATATCGGTTATTATTATCACATACCGTTAATTATTATCACATATCGGTAATTATTATCACATATCGTTAATTATTATCACATATCGTTAATTATTATCACATATCGTTAATTATTATCACATATCGTTAATTATTATCACATATCGTTAATTATTATCACATATGATTAATTATTATCACATATCGTTAATTATTATCACATATCGTTAATTATTATCATATATCGGTAATTATTATCACATATCGTTAATTATTATCACATATCGTTAATTATTATCACATATCGATAATTATTATCACATATCGATTTATTATTTTCACATATCGTTAATTATTATCACATATCGTTAATTATTATCACTTATCGTTAATTACTATCACATATCGTTAATTATTATCACATATCGTTAATTATTATCACATATCGGTTATTATTATCACATACCGTTAATTATTATCACATATCGTTAATTATTATCACATATCGTTAATTATTATCAGATATCGTTAATTATTATCACATATCGGTAATTATTATCACATATCGTTAATTATTATCACATATCGTTAATTATTATCACATATCGTTAATTGTTATCACATATCGTTAATTATTATCACATATCTTTTATTATTATCACATATCATTAATTATTATCACATATCGTTAATTATTATCACATATCGTTAATTATTATCACATATGATTAATTATTATCACATATCGTTAATTATTATCACATATCGTTAATTATTATCACATATCATTTATTATTATCACATATCATTAATTATTATCACATATCGTTAATTATTATCACATATCGTTAATTATTATCACATATCGTTAATTATTATCACATATCGTTAATTATTATCACATATCGTTAATTATTATCACATATCGTTAATTATTATCACATATCATTTATTATTATCACATATCATTTATTATTATCACATATCGTTAATTATTATCACATATCGTTAATTATTATCACATATCGTTAATTATTATCACATATCGTTAATTATTATCACATATGATTAATTATTATCACATATCGTTAATTATTATCACATATCGTTAATTATTATCATATATCGGTAATTATTATCACATATCGTTAATTATTATCACATATCGTTAATTATTATCACATATCGATAATTATTATCACATATCGATTTATTATTTTCACATATCGTTAATTATTATCACATATCGTTAATTATTATCACTTATCGTTAATTACTATCACATATCGTTAATTATTATCACATATCGTTAATTATTATCACATATCGGTTATTATTATCACATACCGTTAATTATTATCACATATCGTTAATTATTATCACATATCGTTAATTATTATCAGATATCGTTAATTATTATCACATATCGGTAATTATTATCACATATCGTTAATTATTATCACATATCGTTAATTATTATCACATATCGTTAATTATTATCACATATCGTTAATTATTATCACATATCGTTAATTATTATCACATATCGTTAATTATTATCACATATCGTTAATTATTATCACATATCGGTAATTATTATAACATATCGTTAATTATTATCACATATCGTTAATTATTATCACATATCGTTAATTATTATCACATATCGTTAATTATTATCACATATCGTTAATTATTATCACATATCGTTAATTATTATCACATATCGGTTATTATTATCACATACCGTTAATTATTATCACATATTGTTAATTATTATCACATATCGTTAATTATTATCACATATCGTTAATTATTATCACATATCGTTAATTATTATCACATATCGTTAATTATTATCACATATCGTTAATTATTATCACATATCGGTAATTATTATCACATATCGTTAATTATTATCACATATCGTTAATTATTATCACATATCGTTAATTATTATCACATATCGTTAATTATTATCACATATCGTTAATTATTATCACATATGATTAATTATTATCACGTATCATTAATTATTATCACATATCGTTAATTATTATCATATATCGTTAATTATTATCACATATCGTTAATTATTATCACATATGATTAATTATTATCACATATCGGTAATTATTATCATATATCGTTAATTATTATCATATATCGTTAATTATTATCACATATGATAAATTATTATCACATATCGTTAATTATTATCACATATCGTTAATTATTATCATATATCGTTAATTATTATCATATATCGTTAATTATTATCACATATGATTAATTATTATCACATATCGTTAATTATTATCACATATCGTTAATTATTATCATATATCGTTAATTATTATCATATATCGTTAATTATTATCACATATGATTAATTATTATCACATATCGTTAATTATTATCACATATCGTTAATTATTATCATATATCGTTAATTATTATCACATATCGTTAATTATTATCACATATGATTAATTATTATCACATATCGTTAATTATTATCACATATCGTTAATTATTATCATATATCGTTAATTATTATCACATATCGTTAATTATTATCACATATGATTAATTATTATCACATATCGGTAATTATTATCACATATCGTTAATTACTATCACATATCGTTAATTATTATCACATATCGTTAATTATTATCATATATCGTTAATTATTATCACATATCGTTAATTATTATCACATATCGTTAATTATTACCACATATCGATAATTATTATCACATATCGATTTATTATTTTCACATATCGTTAATTATTATCACATATCGTTAATTATTATCACTTATCGTTAATTACTATCACATATCGTTAATTATTATCACATATCGTTAATTATTATCACATATCGGTTATTATTATCACATACCGTTAATTATTATCACATATCGTTAATTATTATCACATATCGTTAATTATTATCAGATATCGTTAATTATTATCACATATCGGTAATTATTATCACATATCGTTAATTATTATCACATATCGTTAATTATTATCACATATCGTTAATTATTATCACATATCGTTAATTATTATCACATATCGTTAATTATTATCACATATCGTTAATTATTATCACATATCGTTAATTATTATCACATATCGGTAATTATTATAACATATCGTTAATTATTATCACATATCGTTAATTATTATCACATATCGTTAATTATTATCACATATCGTTAATTATTATCACATATCGTTAATTATTATCACATATCGTTAATTATTATCACATATCGTTAATTATTATCACATATCGTTAATTATTATCACATATCGGTTATTATTATCACATACCGTTAATTATTATCACATATTGTTAATTATTATCACATATCGTTAATTATTATCACATATCGTTAATTATTATCACATATCGTTAATTATTATCACATATCGTTAATTATTATCACATATCGTTAATTATTATCACATATCGTTAATTATTATCACATATCGTTAATTATTATCACATATCGTTAATTATTATCACATATCGTTAATTATTATCACATATCATTTATTATTATCACATATCGTTAATTATTATCACATATCGTTAATTATTATCACATATCGTTAATTATTATCACATATGATTAATTATTATCACATATCGTTAATTATTATCACATATCGGTAATTATTATCACATATCGTTAATTATTATCACATATCGTTAATTATTATCACATATCGTTAATTATTATCACATATCGTTAATTATTATCACATATCGTTAATTATTATCACATATCGTTAATTATTATCACATATCGTTAATTATTATCACATATCGGTAATTATTATAACATATCGTTAATTATTATCACATATCGTTAATTATTATCACATATCGTTAATTATTATCACATATCGTTAATTATTATCACATATTGTTAATTATTATCACATATCGTTAATTATTATCACATATCGTTAATTATTATCACATATCGTTAATTATTATCACATATCGTTAATTATTATCATATATCGTTAATTATTATCACATATCGTTAATTATTATCACATATGATTAATTATTATCACATATCGGTAATTATTATCACATATCGTTAATTACTATCACATATCGTTAATTATTATCACATATCGTTAATTATTATCATATATCGTTAATTATTATCACATATCGTTAATTATTATCACATATCGTTAATTATTATCACATATCGATAATTATTATCACATATCGATTTATTATTTTCACATATCGTTAATTATTATCACATATCGTTAATTATTATCACTTATCGTTAATTACTATCACATATCGTTAATTATTATCACATATCGTTAATTATTATCACATATCGGTTATTATTATCACATACCGTTAATTATTATCACATATCGTTAATTATTATCACATATCGTTAATTATTATCAGATATCGTTAATTATTATCACATATCGGTAATTATTATCACATATCGTTAATTATTATCACATATCGTTAATTATTATCACATATCGTTAATTATTATCACATATCGTTAATTATTATCACATATCGTTAATTATTATCACATATCGTTAATTATTATCACATATCGTTAATTATTATCACATATCGTTAATTATTATCACATATTGTTAATTATTATCACATATCGTTAATTATTATTACATATCGTTAATTATTATCACATATCGTTAATTATTATCACATATCGTTAATTATTATCACATATCGGTTATTATTATCACATACCGTTAATTATTATCACATATTGTTAATTATTATCACATATCGTTAATTATTATCACATATCGTTAATTATTATCACATATCGTTAATTATTATCACATATCGTTAATTATTATCACATATCGTTAATTATTATCACATATCATTTATTATTATCACATATCGTTAATTATTATCACATATCGTTAATTATTATCACATATCGTTAATTATTATCACATATGATTAATTATTATCACATATCGTTAATTGTTATCACATATCGTTAATTATTATCACATATCGTTAATTATTATCACATATCGTTAATTATTATCACATATCGTTAATTATTATCACATATCGGTTATTATTATCACATACCGTTAATTATTATCACATATCGGTAATTATTATCACATATCGTTAATTATTATCACATATCGTTAATTATTATCACATATCGTTAATTATTATCACATATCGTTAATTATTATCACATATCGTTAATTATTATCACATATGATTAATTATTATCACATATCGTTAATTATTATCACATATCGTTAATTATTATCATATATCGGTAATTATTATCACATATCGTTAATTATTATCACATATCGTTAATTATTATCACATATCGATAATTATTATCACATATCGATTTATTATTTTCACATATCGTTAATTATTATCACATATCGTTAATTATTATCACTTATCGTTAATTACTATCACATATCGTTAATTATTATCACATATCGTTAATTATTATCACATATCGGTTATTATTATCACATACCGTTAATTATTATCACATATCGTTAATTATTATCACATATCGTTAATTATTATCAGATATCGTTAATTATTATCACATATCGGTAATTATTATCACATATCGTTAATTATTATCACATATCGTTAATTATTATCACATATCGTTAATTGTTATCACATATCGTTAATTATTATCACATATCTTTTATTATTATCACATATCATTAATTATTATCACATATCGTTAATTATTATCACATATCGTTAATTATTATCACATATGATTAATTATTATCACATATCGTTAATTATTATCACATATCGTTAATTATTATCACATATCATTTATTATTATCACATATCATTAATTATTATCACATATCGTTAATTATTATCACATATCGTTAATTATTATCACATATCGTTAATTATTATCACATATCGTTAATTATTATCACATATCGTTAATTATTATCACATATCGTTAATTATTATCACATATCATTTATTATTATCACATATCATTTATTATTATCACATATCGTTAATTATTATCACATATCGTTAATTATTATCACATATCGTTAATTATTATCACATATCGTTAATTATTATCACATATGATTAATTATTATCACATATCGTTAATTATTATCACATATCGTTAATTATTATCATATATCGGTAATTATTATCACATATCGTTAATTATTATCACATATCGTTAATTATTATCACATATCGATAATTATTATCACATATCGATTTATTATTTTCACATATCGTTAATTATTATCACATATCGTTAATTATTATCACTTATCGTTAATTACTATCACATATCGTTAATTATTATCACATATCGTTAATTATTATCACATATCGGTTATTATTATCACATACCGTTAATTATTATCACATATCGTTAATTATTATCACATATCGTTAATTATTATCAGATATCGTTAATTATTATCACATATCGGTAATTATTATCACATATCGTTAATTATTATCACATATCGTTAATTATTATCACATATCGTTAATTATTATCACATATCGTTAATTATTATCACATATCGTTAATTATTATCACATATCGTTAATTATTATCACATATCGTTAATTATTATCACATATCGGTAATTATTATAACATATCGTTAATTATTATCACATATCGTTAATTATTATCACATATCGTTAATTATTATCACATATCGTTAATTATTATCACATATCGTTAATTATTATCACATATCGTTAATTATTATCACATATCGGTTATTATTATCACATACCGTTAATTATTATCACATATTGTTAATTATTATCACATATCGTTAATTATTATCACATATCGTTAATTATTATCACATATCGTTAATTATTATCACATATCGTTAATTATTATCACATATCGTTAATTATTATCACATATCGGTAATTATTATCACATATCGTTAATTATTATCACATATCGTTAATTATTATCACATATCGTTAATTATTATCACATATCGTTAATTATTATCACATATCGTTAATTATTATCACATATGATTAATTATTATCACGTATCATTAATTATTATCACATATCGTTAATTATTATCATATATCGTTAATTATTATCACATATCGTTAATTATTATCAGATATCGTTAATTATTATCACATATCGGTAATTATTATCACATATCGTTAATTATTATCACATATCGTTAATTATTATCACATATCGTTAATTATTATCACATATCGTTAATTATTATCACATATCGTTAATTATTATCACATATCGTTAATTATTATCACATATCGTTAATTATTATCACATATCGTTAATTATTATCACATATTGTTAATTATTATCACATATCGTTAATTATTATTACATATCGTTAATTATTATCACATATCGTTAATTATTATCACATATCGTTAATTATTATCACATATCGGTTATTATTATCACATACCGTTAATTATTATCACATATTGTTAATTATTATCACATATCGTTAATTATTATCACATATCGTTAATTATTATCACATATCGTTAATTATTATCACATATCGTTAATTATTATCACATATCGTTAATTATTATCACATATCATTTATTATTATCACATATCGTTAATTATTATCACATATCGTTAATTATTATCACATATCGTTAATTATTATCACATATGATTAATTATTATCACATATCGTTAATTGTTATCACATATCGTTAATTATTATCACATATCGTTAATTATTATCACATATCGATAATTAGTATCACATATCGTTAATTATTATCACATATCGTTAATTATTATCACATATCGTTAATTATTATCACATATCGGTTATTATTATCACATACCGTTAATTATTATCACATATCGGTAATTATTATCACATATCGTTAATTATTATCACATATCGTTAATTATTATCACATATCGTTAATTATTATCACATATCGTTAATTATTATCACATATCGTTAATTATTATCACATATGATTAATTATTATCACATATCGTTAATTATTATCACATATCGTTAATTATTATCATATATCGGTAATTATTATCACATATCGTTAATTATTATCACATATCGTTAATTATTATCACATATCGATAATTATTATCACATATCGATTTATTATTTTCACATATCGTTAATTATTATCACATATCGTTAATTATTATCACTTATCGTTAATTACTATCACATATCGTTAATTATTATCACATATCGTTAATTATTATCACATATCGGTTATTATTATCACATACCGTTAATTATTATCACATATCGTTAATTATTATCACATATCGTTAATTATTATCAGATATCGTTAATTATTATCACATATCGGTAATTATTATCACATATCGTTAATTATTATCACATATCGTTAATTATTATCACATATCGTTAATTGTTATCACATATCGTTAATTATTATCACATATCTTTTATTATTATCACATATCATTAATTATTATCACATATCGTTAATTATTATCACATATCGTTAATTATTATCACATATGATTAATTATTATCACATATCGTTAATTATTATCACATATCGTTAATTATTATCACATATCATTTATTATTATCACATATCATTAATTATTATCACATATCGTTAATTATTATCACATATCGTTAATTATTATCACATATCGTTAATTATTATCACATATCGTTAATTATTATCACATATCGTTAATTATTATCACATATCGTTAATTATTATCACATATCATTTATTATTATCACATATCATTTATTATTATCACATATCGTTAATTATTATCACATATCGTTAATTATTATCACATATCGTTAATTATTATCACATATCGTTAATTATTATCACATATGATTAATTATTATCACATATCGTTAATTATTATCACATATCGTTAATTATTATCATATATCGGTAATTATTATCACATATCGTTAATTATTATCACATATCGTTAATTATTATCACATATCGATAATTATTATCACATATCGATTTATTATTTTCACATATCGTTAATTATTATCACATATCGTTAATTATTATCACTTATCGTTAATTACTATCACATATCGTTAATTATTATCACATATCGTTAATTATTATCACATATCGGTTATTATTATCACATACCGTTAATTATTATCACATATCGTTAATTATTATCACATATCGTTAATTATTATCAGATATCGTTAATTATTATCACATATCGGTAATTATTATCACATATCGTTAATTATTATCACATATCGTTAATTATTATCACATATCGTTAATTATTATCACATATCGTTAATTATTATCACATATCGTTAATTATTATCACATATCGTTAATTATTATCACATATCGTTAATTATTATCACATATCGGTAATTATTATAACATATCGTTAATTATTATCACATATCGTTAATTATTATCACATATCGTTAATTATTATCACATATCGTTAATTATTATCACATATCGTTAATTATTATCACATATCGTTAATTATTATCACATATCGGTTATTATTATCACATACCGTTAATTATTATCACATATTGTTAATTATTATCACATATCGTTAATTATTATCACATATCGTTAATTATTATCACATATCGTTAATTATTATCACATATCGTTAATTATTATCACATATCGTTAATTATTATCACATATCGGTAATTATTATCACATATCGTTAATTATTATCACATATCGTTAATTATTATCACATATCGTTAATTATTATCACATATCGTTAATTATTATCACATATCGTTAATTATTATCACATATGATTAATTATTATCACGTATCATTAATTATTATCACATATCGTTAATTATTATCATATATCGTTAATTATTATCACATATCGTTAATTATTATCACATATGATTAATTATTATCACATATCGGTAATTATTATCATATATCGTTAATTATTATCATATATCGTTAATTATTATCACATATGATAAATTATTATCACATATCGTTAATTATTATCACATATCGTTAATTATTATCATATATCGTTAATTATTATCATATATCGTTAATTATTATCACATATGATTAATTATTATCACATATCGTTAATTATTATCACATATCGTTAATTATTATCATATATCGTTAATTATTATCATATATCGTTAATTATTATCACATATGATTAATTATTATCACATATCGTTAATTATTATCACATATCGTTAATTATTATCATATATCGTTAATTATTATCACATATCGTTAATTATTATCACATATGATTAATTATTATCACATATCGTTAATTATTATCACATATCGTTAATTATTATCATATATCGTTAATTATTATCACATATCGTTAATTATTATCACATATGATTAATTATTATCACATATCGGTAATTATTATCACATATCGTTAATTACTATCACATATCGTTAATTATTATCACATATCGTTAATTATTATCATATATCGTTAATTATTATCACATATCGTTAATTATTATCACATATCGTTAATTATTACCACATATCGATAATTATTATCACATATCGATTTATTATTTTCACATATCGTTAATTATTATCACATATCGTTAATTATTATCACTTATCGTTAATTACTATCACATATCGTTAATTATTATCACATATCGTTAATTATTATCACATATCGGTTATTATTATCACATACCGTTAATTATTATCACATATCGTTAATTATTATCACATATCGTTAATTATTATCAGATATCGTTAATTATTATCACATATCGGTAATTATTATCACATATCGTTAATTATTATCACATATCGTTAATTATTATCACATATCGTTAATTATTATCACATATCGTTAATTATTATCACATATCGTTAATTATTATCACATATCGTTAATTATTATCACATATCGTTAATTATTATCACATATCGGTAATTATTATAACATATCGTTAATTATTATCACATATCGTTAATTATTATCACATATCGTTAATTATTATCACATATCGTTAATTATTATCACATATCGTTAATTATTATCACATATCGTTAATTATTATCACATATCGTTAATTATTATCACATATCGTTAATTATTATCACATATCGGTTATTATTATCACATACCGTTAATTATTATCACATATTGTTAATTATTATCACATATCGTTAATTATTATCACATATCGTTAATTATTATCACATATCGTTAATTATTATCACATATCGTTAATTATTATCACATATCGTTAATTATTATCACATATCGTTAATTATTATCACATATCGTTAATTATTATCACATATCGTTAATTATTATCACATATCGTTAATTATTATCACATATCATTTATTATTATCACATATCGTTAATTATTATCACATATCGTTAATTATTATCACATATCGTTAATTATTATCACATATGATTAATTATTATCACATATCGTTAATTGTTATCACATATCGTTAATTATTATCACATATCGTTAATTATTATCACATATCGATAATTAGTATCACATATCGTTAATTATTATCACATATCGTTAATTATTATCACATATCGTTAATTATTATCACATATCGGTTATTATTATCACATACCGTTAATTATTATCACATATCGGTAATTATTATCACATATCGTTAATTATTATCACATATCGTTAATTATTATCACATATCGTTAATTATTATCACATATCGTTAATTATTATCACATATCGTTAATTATTATCACATATGATTAATTATTATCACATATCGGTTATTATTATCACATACCGTTAATTATTATCACATATCGTTAATTATTATCACATATCGTTAATTATTATCAGATATCGTTAATTATTATCACATATCGGTAATTATTATCACATATCGTTAATTATTATCACATATCGTTAATTATTATCACATATCGTTAATTATTATCACATATCGTTAATTATTATCACATATCGTTAATTATTATCACATATCGTTAATTATTATCACATATCGTTAATTATTATCACATATCGTTAATTATTATCACATATCGGTAATTATTATAACATATCGTTAATTATTATCACATATCGTTAATTATTATCACATATCGTTAATTATTATCACATATCGTTAATTATTATCACATATTGTTAATTATTATCACATATCGTTAATTATTATCACATATCGTTAATTATTATCACATATCGTTAATTATTATCACATATCGTTAATTATTATCACATATCGGTTATTATTATCACATACCGTTAATTATTATCACATATTGTTAATTATTATCACATATCGTTAATTATTATCACATATCGTTAATTATTATCACATATCGTTAATTATTATCACATATCGTTAATTATTATCACATATCGTTAATTATTATCACATATCGTTAATTATTATCACATATCGGTAATTATTATCACATATCGTTAATTATTATCACATATCGTTAATTATTATCACATATCGTTAATTATTATCACATATCGTTAATTATTATCACATATCGTTAATTATTATCACATATGATTAATTATTATCACATATCATTAATTATTATCACATATCGTTAATTATTATCATATATCGTTATTTATTATCACATATCGTTAATTATTATCACATATGATTAATTATTATCACATATCGGTAATTATTATCATATATCGTTAATTATTATCATATATCGTTAATTATTATCACATATGATTAATTATTATCACATATCGTTAATTATTATCACATATCGTTAATTATTATCATATATCGTTAAGTATTATCATATATCGGTAATTATTATCACATATGATTAATTATTATCACATATCGTTAATTATTATCACATATCGTTAATTATTATCATATATCGTTAATTATTATCACATATCGTTAATTATTTTCATATATCGTTAATTATTATCACATATCGTTAATTATTATCACATATGATTAATTATTATCACATATCGTTAATTATTATCACATATCGTTAATTATTATCATATATCGTTAATTATTATCACATATCGTTAATTATTATCACATATGATTAATTATTATCACATATCGGTAATTATTATCACATATCGTTAATTACTATCACATATCGTTAATTATTATCACATACCGTTAATTATTATCACATATTGTTAATTATTATCACATATCGTTAATTATTATCACATATCGTTAATTATTATCACATATCGTTAATTACTATCACATATCGTTAATTATTATCACATATCGTTAATTATTATCACATATCGTTAATTATTATCACATATCGTTAATTATTATCACATATCGTTAATTATTATCACATATCGTTAATTATTATCACATATCGTTAATTATTATCACATATCGTTAATTATTATCACATATCGTTAATTACTATCACATATCGTTAATTATTATCACATATCGTTAATTATTATCACATATCGTTAATTATTATCACATACCGTTAATTATTATCACATATCGTTAATTATTATCACATATCGTTAATTATTATCACATATCGTTAATTATTATCACATATCGTTAATTATTATCACATATCGTTAATTATTATCACATATCATTAATTATGATCACATATCGTTAATTATTATCAAATATCGTTAATTATTATCACATATCGTTAATTATAATCACATATCTTTAATTATTATCACATATCGTTAATTATTATCACATATCGTTAATTATTATCACATATCGTTAATTATTATCACATATCGTTAATTATTATCACATATGATTAATTATTATCACATATCGTTAATTGTTATCACATATCGTTAATTATTATCACATATCATTTATTATTATCACATATCATTAATTATTATCACATATCGTTAATTATTATCACATATCGTTAATTATTATCACATATGATTAATTATTATCACATATCGTTAATTATTATCACATATCGTTAATTATTATCACATATCATTTATTATTATCACATATCATTTATTGTTATCACATATCGTTAATTATTATCACATATCGTTAATTATTATCACATATCATTTATTATTATCACATATCATTTATTATTATCACATATCGTTAATTATTATCACATATCGTTAATTATTATCACATATCGTTAATTATTATCACATATGATTAATTATTATCACATATCGTTAATTATTATCATATATCGATAATTAGTATCACATATCGTTAATTATTATCACATATCGTTAATTATTATCACATATCGTTAATTATTATCACATATCGGTAATTATTATCACATATCGTTAATTATTATCACATATCGTTAATTATTATCACATATCGTTAATTATTATCACATATCGTTAATTATTATCACATATCGTTAATTATTATCACATATCGTTAATTATTATCACATATCGATAATTAGTATCACATATCGTTAATTATTATCACATATCGTTAATTATTATCACATATCGTTAATTATTATCACATATCGGTTATTATTATCACATACCGTTAATTATTATCACATATCGGTAATTATTATCACATATCGTTAATTATTATCACATATCGTTAATTATTATCACATATCGTTAATTATTATCACATATCGTTAATTATTATCACATATCGTTAATTATTATCACATATCGTTAATTATTATCACATATGATTAATTATTACCACATATCGTTAATTATTATCACATATCGTTAATTATTATCATATATCGGTAATTATTATCACATATCGTTAATTATTATCACATATCGTTAATTATTATCACATATCGATAATTATTATCACATATCGATTTATTATTTTCACATATCGTTAATTATTATCACATATCGTTAATTATTATCACATATCGTTAATTATTATCACATATCGTTAATTATTATCACATATCGTTAATTATTATCACATATCGTTAATTATTATCACATATCGTTAATTATTATCACATATCGTTAATTATTATCACATATCGTTAATTATTATCACATATCATTTATTATTATCACATATCGTTAATTATTATCACATATCGTTAATTATTATCACATATCGTTAATTATTATCACATATGATTAATTATTATCACATATCGTTAATTGTTATCACATATCGTTAATTATTATCACATATCGTTAATTATTATCACATATCGATAATTAGTATCACATATCGTTAATTATTATCACATATCGTTAATTATTATCACATATCGTTAATTATTATCACATATCGGTTATTATTATCACATACCGTTAATTATTATCACATATCGGTAATTATTATCACATATCGTTAATTATTATCACATATCGTTAATTATTATCACATATCGTTAATTATTATCACATATCGTTAATTATTATCACATATCGTTAATTATTATCACATATGATTAATTATTATCACATATCGGTTATTATTATCACATACCGTTAATTATTATCACATATCGTTAATTATTATCACATATCGTTAATTATTATCAGATATCGTTAATTATTATCACATATCGGTAATTATTATCACATATCGTTAATTATTATCACAAATCGTTAATTATTATCACATATCGTTAATTATTATCACATATCGTTAATTATTATCACATATCGTTAATTATTATCACATATCGTTAATTATTATCACATATCGTTAATTATTATCACATATCGGTAATTATTATAACATATCGTTAATTATTATCACATATCGTTAATTATTATCACATATCGTTAATTATTATCACATATCGTTAATTATTATCACATATTGTTAATTATTATCACATATCGTTAATTATTATCACATATCGTTAATTATTATCACATATCGTTAATTATTATCACATATCGTTAATTATTATCACATATCGGTTATTATTATCACATACCGTTAATTATTATCACATATTGTTAATTATTATCACATATCGTTAATTATTATCACATATCGTTAATTATTATCACATATCGTTAATTATTATCACATATCGTTAATTATTATCACATATCGTTAATTATTATCACATATCGTTAATTATTATCACATATCGGTAATTATTATCACATATCGTTAATTATTATCACATATCGTTAATTATTATCACATATCGTTAATTATTATCACATATCGTTAATTATTATCACATATCGTTAATTATTATCACATATGATTAATTATTATCACATATCATTAATTATTATCACATATCGTTAATTATTATCATATATCGTTATTTATTATCACATATCGTTAATTATTATCACATATGATTAATTATTATCACATATCGGTAATTATTATCATATATCGTTAATTATTATCATATATCGTTAATTATTATCACATATGATTAATTATTATCACATATCGTTAATTATTATCACATATCGTTAATTATTATCATATATCGTTAATTATTATCATATATCGGTAATTATTATCACATATGATTAATTATTATCACATATCGTTAATTATTATCACATATCGTTAATTATTATCATATATCGTTAATTATTATCACATATCGTTAATTATTTTCATATATCGTTAATTATTATCACATATCGTTAATTATTATCACATATGATTAATTATTATCACATATCGTTAATTATTATCACATATCGTTAATTATTATCACATATCGTTAATTATTATCACATATGATTAATTATTATCACATATCGGTAATTATTATCACATATCGTTAATTACTATCACATATCGTTAATTATTATCACATACCGTTAATTATTATCACATATTGTTAATTATTATCACATATCGTTAATTATTATCACATATCGTTAATTATTATCACATATCGTTAATTACTATCACATATCGTTAATTATTATCACATATCGTTAATTATTATCACATATCGTTAATTATTATCACATATCGTTAATTATTATCACATATCGTTAATTATTATCACATATCGTTAATTATTATCACATATCGTTAATTATTATCACATATCGTTAATTACTATCACATATCGTTAATTATTATCACATATCGTTAATTATTATCACATATCGTTAATTATTATCACATACCGTTAATTATTATCACATATCGTTAATTATTATCACATATCGTTAATTATTATCACATATCGTTAATTATTATCACATATCGTTAATTATTATCACATATCGTTAATTATTATCACATATCATTAATTATGATCACATATCGTTAATTATTATCAAATATCGTTAATTATTATCACATATCGTTAATTATAATCACATATCTTTAATTATTATCACATATCGTTAATTATTATCACATATCGTTAATTATTATCACATATCGTTAATTATTATCACATATCGTTAATTATTATCACATATCGTTAATTATTATCACATATGATTAATTATTATCACATATCGTTAATTGTTATCACATATCGTTAATTATTATCACATATCATTTATTATTATCACATATCATTAATTATTATCACATATCGTTAATTATTATCACATATCGTTAATTATTATCACATATGATTAATTATTATCACATATCGTTAATTATTATCACATATCGTTAATTATTATCACATATCATTTATTATTATCACATATCATTTATTATTATCACATATCATTTATTATTATCACATATCGTTAATTATTATCACATATCGTTAATTATTATCACATATCGTTAATTATTATCACGTATCGTTAATTATTATCACATATCGTTAATTATTATCACATATCGTTAATTATTATCACATATCGTTAATTATTATCACATATCGTTAATTATTATCACATATCATTTATTATTATCACATATCGTTAATTATTATCACATATCGTTAATTATTATCACATATCGTTAATTATTATCACATATGATTAATTATTATCACATATCGTTAATTATTATCATATATCGATAATTAGTATCACATATCGTTAATTATTATCACATATCGTTAATTATTATCACATATCGTTAATTATTATCACATATCGGTAATTATTATCACATATCGTTAATTATTATCACATATCGTTAATTATTATCACATATCGTTAATTATTATCACATATCGTTAATTATTATCACATATCGTTAATTATTATCACATATCGTTAATTATTATCACATATCGATAATTAGTATCACATATCGTTAATTATTATCACATATCGTTAATTATTATCACATATCGTTAATTATTATCACATATCGGTTATTATTATCACATACCGTTAATTATTATCACATATCGGTAATTATTATCACATATCGTTAATTATTATCACATATCGTTAATTATTATCACATATCGTTAATTATTATCACATATCGTTAATTATTATCACATATCGTTAATTATTATCACATATGATTAATTATTACCACATATCGTTAATTATTATCACATATCGTTAATTATTATCATATATCGGTAATTATTATCACATATCGTTAATTATTATCACATATCGTTAATTATTATCACATATCGATAATTATTATCACATATCGATTTATTATTTTCACATATCGTTAATTATTATCACATATCGTTAATTATTATCACTTGTCGTTAATTACTATCACATATCGTTAATTATTATCACATATCGTTAATTATTATCACATATCGGTTATTATTATCACATACCGTTAATTATTATCACATATCGTTAATTATTATCACATATCGTTAATTATTATCAGATATCGTTAATTATTATCACATAACGGTAATTATTATCACATATCGTTAATTATTATCACATATCGTTAATTATTATCACATATCGTTAATTATTATCACATATCGTTAATTATTATCACATATCGTTAATTATTATCACATATCGTTAATTATTATCACATATCGTTAATTATTATCACATATCGTTAATTATTATCACATATCGTTAATTATTATCACATATCGTTAATTATTATCACATATCGTTAATTATTATCACATATCGTTAATTATTATCACATATCGGTTATTATTATCACATACCGTTAATTATTATCACATATTGTTAATTATTATCACATATCGTTAATTATTATCACACATCGTTAATTATTATCACATATCGTTAATTATTATCACATATCGTTAATTATTATCACATATCGTTAATTATTATCACATATCGTTAATTATTATCACATATCGGTAATTATTATCACATATCGTTAATTATTATCACATATCGTTAATTATTATCACATATCGTTAATTATTATCACATATCGTTAATTATTATCACATATGATTAATTATTATCACATATCGTTAATTATTATCACATATCGTTAATTATTATCATATATCGTTAATTATTATCACATATCGTTAATTATTATCACATATGATTAATTATTATCACATATCGGTAATTATTATCACATATCGTTAATTATTATCATATATCGTTAATTATTATCATATATCGTTAATTATTATCACATATGATTAATTATTATCACATATCGTTAATTATTATCACATATCGTTAATTATTATCATATATCGTTAATTATTATCACATATCGTTAATTATTATCACATATCGTTAATTAATATCACATATGATTAATTATTATCACATATCGTTAATTGTTATCACATATCGTTAATTATTATCACATATCGTTAATTATTATCACATATCGATAATTAGTATCACATATCGTTAATTATTATCACATATCATTTATTATTATCACATATCGTTAATTATTATCACATATCGTTAATTATTATCACATATCGTTAATTATCATCACATATCATTTATTATTATCACATATCGTTAATTATTATCACATATCGTTAATTATTATCACATATGATTAATTATTATCACATATCGGTAATTATTATCACATATCGTTAATTATTATCATATATCGTTAATTATTATCACATATCGTTAATTATTATCACATATGATTAATTATTATCACATATCGTTAATTATTATCACATATCGTTAATTATTATCACATATCGGTAATTATTATCACATATCGTTAATTATTATCACATATCGTTAATTATTATCACATATCGTTAATTATTATCACATATCGTTAATTATTATCACATATCGTTAATTATTATCACATATGATTAATTATTATCACATATCGTTAATTATTATCACATATCGTTAATTATTATCATATATCGTTAATTATTATCACATATCGTTAATTATTATCACATATGATTAATTATTATCACATATCGGTAATTATTATCATATATCGTTAATTATTATCATATATCGTTAATTATTATCACATATGATTAATTATTATCACATATCGTTAATTATTATCACATATCGTTAATTATTATCATATATCGTTAATTATTATCATATATCGTTAATTATTATCACATATGATTAATTATTATCACATATCGTTAATTATTATCACATATCGTTAATTATTATCATATATCGTTAATTATTATCATATATCGTTAATTATTATCACATATGATTAATTATTATCACATATCGTTAATTATTATCACATATCGTTAATTATTATCATATATCGTTAATTATTATCACATATCGTTAATTATTATCACATATGATTAATTATTATCACATATCGTTAATTATTATCACATATCGTTAATTATTATCATATATCGTTAATTATTATCACATATCGTTAATTATTATCACATATGATTAATTATTATCACATATCGGTAATTATTATCACATATCGTTAATTACTATCACATATCGTTAATTATTATCACATATCGTTAATTATTATCATATATCGTTAATTATTATCACATATCGTTAATTATTATCACATATCGTTAATTACTATCACATATCGTTAATTATTATCACATATCGTTAATTATTATCACATATCGTTAATTATTATCACATATCGTTAATTATTATCACGTATCGGTTATTATTATCACATACCGTTAATTATTATCACATATCGTTAATTATTATCACATATCGTTAATTATTATCACATATCGTTAATTATTATCACATATCATTAATTATTATCACATATCGTTAATTATTATCAAATATCGTTAATTATTATCACATATCGCTAATTATAATCACATATCGTTAATTATTATCACATATCGTTAATTATTATCACATATCGTTAATTATTATCACATATCGTTAATTATTATCACATATGATTAATTATTATCACATATCGTTAATTGTTATCACATATCGTTAATTATTATCACATATCATTTATTATTATCACATATCATTAATTATTATCACATATCGTTAATTATTATCACATATCGTTAATTATTATCACATATGATTAATTATTATCACATATCGTTAATTATTATCACATATCGTTAATTATTATCACATATCATTTATTATTATCACATATCATTAATTATTATCACATATCGTTAATTATTATCACATATCGTTAATTATTACCACATATCGTTAATTATTATCACATATCGTTAATTATTATCACATATCATTTATTATTATCACATATCATTTATTATTATCACATATCATTTATTATTATCACATATCGTTAATTATTATCACATATCGTTAATTATTATCACATATCGTTAATTATTATCACGTATCGTTAATTATTATCACATATGATTAATTATTATCACATATCGTTAATTGTTATCACATATCGTTAATTATTATCACATATCGTTAATTATTATCACATATCGATAATTAGTATCACATATCGTTAATTATTATCACATATCGTTAATTATTATCACATATCGTTAATTATTATTACATATCGGTTATTATTATCACATACCGTTAATTATTATCACATATCGGTAATTATTATCACATATCGTTAATTATTATCACATATCGTTAATTATTATCACATATCGTTAATTATTATCACATATCGTTAATTATTATCACATATCGTTAATTATTATCACATATCGTTAATTATTATCACATATGATTAATTATTATCACATATCGTTAATTATTATCACATATCGTTAATTATTATCATATATCGGTAATTATTATCACATATCGTTAATTATTATCACATATCGTTAATTATTATCACATATCGATAATTATTATCACATATCGATTTATTATTTTCACATATCGTTAATTATTATCACATATCGTTAATTATTATCACTTGTCGTTAATTACTATCACATATCGTTAATTATTATCACATATCGTTAATTATTATCACATATCGGTTATTATTATCACATACCGTTAATTATTATCACATATCGTTAATTATTATCACATATCGTTAATTATTATCAGATATCGTTAATTATTATCACATAACGGTAATTATTATCACATATCGTTAATTATTATCACATATCGTTAATTATTATCACATATCGTTAATTATTATCACATATCGTTAATTATTATCACATATCGTTAATTATTATCACATATCGTTAATTATTATCACATATCGTTAATTATTATCACATATCGTTAATTATTATCACATATCGTTAATTATTATCACATATCGTTAATTATTATCACATATCGTTAATTATTATCACATATTGTTAATTATTATCACTTATCGTTAATTATTATCATATATCGTTAATTATTATCACATATCGTTAATTATTATCATATATCGTTAATTATTATCACATATGATTAATTATTATCACATATCGTTAATTATTATCACATATCGTTAATTATTATCATATATCGTTAATTATTATCATATATCGTTAATTATTATCACATATGATTAATTATTATCACATATCGTTAATTATTATCACATATCGTTAATTATTATCATATATCGTTAATTATTATCACATATCGTTAATTATTATCACATATGATTAATTATTATCACATATCGTTAATTATTATCACATATCGTTAATTATTATCATATATCGTTAATTATTATCACATATCGTTAATTATTATCACATATGATTAATTATTATCACATATCGGTAATTATTATCACATATCGTTAATTACTATCACATATCGTTAATTATTATCACATATCGTTAATTATTATCATATATCGTTAATTATTATCACATACCGTTAATTATTATCACATATTGTTAATTATTATCACATATCGTTAATTATTATCACATATCGTTAATTATTATCACATATCGTTAATTACTATCACATATCGTTAATTATTATCACATATCGTTAATTATTATCACATATCGTTAATTATTATCACATATCGTTAATTATTATCACGTATCGGTTATTCTTATCACATACCGTTAATTATTATCACATATCGTTAATTATTATCACATATCGTTAATTATTATCACATATCGTTAATTATTATCACATATCATTAATTATTATCACATATCGTTAATTATTATCAAATATCGTTAATTATTATCACATATCGCTAATTATAATCACATATCGTTAATTATTATCACATATCGTTAATTATTATCACATATCGTTAATTATTATCACATATCGTTAATTATTATCACATATCGTTAATTATTATCACATATGATTAATTATTATCACATATCGTTAATTGTTATCACATATCGTTAATTATTATCACATATCATTTATTATTATCACATATCATTAATTATTATCACATATCGTTAATTATTATCACATATCGTTAATTATTATCACATATGATTAATTATTATCACATATCGTTAATTATTATCACATATCGTTAATTATTATCACATATCATTTATTATTATCACATATCATTAATTATTATCACATATCGTTAATTATTATCACATATCGTTAATTATTATCACATATCGTTAATTATTATCACATATCGTTAATTATTATCACATATCGTTAATTATTATCACATATCATTTATTATTATCACATATCATTTATTATTATCACATATCATTTATTATTATCACATATCGTTAATTATTATCACATATCGTTAATTATTATCACATATCGTTAATTATTATCACGTATCGTTAATTATTATCACATATGATTAATTATTATCACATATCGTTAATTGTTATCACATATCGTTAATTATTATCACATATCGTTAATTATTATCACATATCGATAATTAGTATCACATATCGTTAATTATTATCACATATCGTTAATTATTATCACATATCGTTAATTATTATCACATATCGTTAATTATTATCACATATCGTTAATTATTATCACATATCGTTAATTATCATCACATATCATTTATTATTATCACATATCGTTAATTATTATCACATATCGTTAATTATTATCACATATGATTAATTATTATCACATATCGGTAATTATTATCACATATCGTTAATTATTATCATATATCGTTAATTATTATCACATATCGTTAATTATTATCACATATGATTAATTATTATCACATATCGTTAATTATTATCACATATCGGTAATTATTATCACATATCGTTAATTATTATCACATATCGTTAATTATTATCACATATCGTTAATTATTATCACATATCGTTAATTATTATCACATATCGTTAATTATTATCACATATGATTAATTATTATCACATATCGTTAATTATTATCACATATCGTTAATTATTATCATATATCGTTAATTATTATCACATATCGTTAATTATTATCACATATGATTAATTATTATCACATATCGGTAATTATTATCATATATCGTTAATTATTATCATATATCGTTAATTATTATCACATATGTTTAATTATTATCACATATCGTTAATTATTATCACATATCGTTAATTATTATCATATATCGTTAATTATTATCATATATCGTTAATTATTATCACATATGATTAATTATTATCACATATCGTTAATTATTATCACATATCGTTAATTATTATCATATATCGTTAATTATTATCATATATCGTTAATTATTATCACATATGATTAATTATTATCACATATCGTTAATTATTATCACATATCGTTAATTATTATCATATATCGTTAATTATTATCACATATCGTTAATTATTATCACATATGATTAATTATTATCACATATCGGTAATTATTATCACATATCGTTAATTACTATCACATATCGTTAATTATTATCACATATCGTTAATTATTATCATATATCGTTAATTATTATCACATACCGTTAATTATTATCACATATTGTTAATTATTATCACATATCGTTAATTATTATCACATATCGTTAATTATTATCACATATCGTTAATTACTATCACATATCGTTAATTATTATCACATATCGTTAATTATTATCACATATCGTTAATTATTATCACATATCATTAATTATTATCACATATCGTTAATTATTATCAAATATCGTTAATTATTATCACATATCGCTAATTATAATCACATATCGTTAATTATTATCACATATCGTTAATTACTATCACATATCGTTAATTATTATCACATATCGTTAATTATTATCACATATCGTTAATTATTATCACATATGATTAATTATTATCACATATCGTTAATTGTTATCACATATCGTTAATTATTATCACATATCATTTATTATTATCACATATCATTAATTATTATCACATATCGTTAATTATTATCACATATCGTTAATTATTATCACATATGATTAATTATTATCACATATCGTTAATTATTATCACATATCGTTAATTATTATCACATATCATTTATTATTATCACATATCATTAATTATTATCACATATCGTTAATTATTATCACATATCGTTAATTATTATCACATATCGTTAATTATTATCACATATCGTTAATTATTATCACATATCGTTAATTATTATCACATATCATTTATTATTATCACATATCATTTATTATTATCACATATCATTTATTATTATCACATATCGTTAATTATTATCACATATCGTTAATTATTATCACATATCGTTAATTATTATCACGTATCGTTAATTATTATCACATATGATTAATTATTATCACATATCGTTAATTGTTATCACATATCGTTAATTATTATCACATATCGTTAATTATTATCACATATCGATAATTAGTATCACATATCGTTAATTATTATCACATATCGTTAATTATTATCACATATCGTTAATTATTATCACATATCGGTTATTATTATCACATACCGTTAATTATTATCACATATCGGTAATTATTATCACATATCGTTAATTATTATCACATATCGTTAATTATTATCACATATCGTTAATTATTATCACATATCGTTAATTATTATCACATATCGTTAATTATTATCACATATGATTAATTATTATCACATATCGTTAATTATTATCACATATCGTTAATTATTATCATATATCGGTAATTATTATCACATATCGTTAATTATTATCACATATCGTTAATTATTATCACATATCGATAATTATTATCACATATCGATTTATTATTTTCACATATCGTTAATTATTATCACATATCGTTAATTATTATCACTTGTCGTTAATTACTATCACATATCGTTAATTATTATCACATATCGTTAATTATTATCACATATCGGTTATTATTATCACATACCGTTAATTATTATCACATATCGTTAATTATTATCACATATCGTTAATTATTATCAGATATCGTTAATTATTATCACATAACGGTAATTATTATCACATATCGTTAATTATTATCACATATCGTTAATTATTATCACATATCGTTAATTATTATCACATATCGTTAATTATTATCAC
>CAUJRP010000013.1:0-120000 GCA_963402855.1 Ormia ochracea
GACGAAAAACTTATTATTACCAGCCGCCCATCACCTCCTGTTCCCCTGGAATTCATCCTTTATGAGAATTCCATATTGGAACTACAATAAAATGGAAAAAATTTACTAAAATGAAAAATGTTAGTATTCTAGTATTTAGGTATCATTACAAGACAAAAAACTTATTATTTCCAGCCGCCCATCACCTCCTGTTCTCAAAAAATTCATCCTTTAGTGGAATTCTAGATTGGAAATACAATAAAATGGAAAAATTAATTAAAATGAAAAATGTTAGTATTCTAGTAAATGAGTATCATTACAGGACGAAAAACTTATATTTTCCAGCTGCCCGTCACCTCCTGTTCTCCTGGAATTCATCCTTTATGAGAATTCCATATTGGAACTACAATAAAATGGAAAAAATTTACTAAAATGAAAAATGTTAGTGTTCTAGTATTTAGGTATCATTACAAGACAAAAAACTTATTATTTCCAGCCGCCCATCACCTCCTGTTCTCAAAAAATTCATCCTTTAGTGGAATTCTAGATTGGAAATACAATAAAATGGAAAAAATTAATTAAAATGAAAAATGTTAGTATTCTAGTATTTAGGTATCATTACAAGACGAAAAACTTATATTTTCCAGCTGCCCGTCACCTCCTGTTCTCTTGGAATACATCCTTTAGTGGAATTCCAAATTGGAAATACAATAAAATGGAAAAAATTTACTAAAATGAAAAATGTTAGTGTTCTAGTATTTAGGTATCATTACAAGACGAAAAACTTATTATTTCCAGCCGCCCATCACCTCCTGTTCTCAAAAAATTCATCTTTTAGTTGAATTCTAGATTGGAAATACAATAAAATGGAAATATATAATTAAAATGAAAAATGTTAGTATTCTAGTAATTAGGTATCATTACAGGACAAAAAACTTATTATTTCCAGCCGCCCATCACCTCCTGTTCTCACAAAATTCATCCTTTAGTGGAATTCTAGATTGGAAATACAATAAAATGGAAAAAATTAATTAAAATGAAAAATGTTAGTATTCTAGTATTTAGGTATCATTACAAGACGAAAAACTTATTATTTCCAGCCGCCCATCACCTCCTGTTCTCCTGGAATTCATCCTTTATGAGAATTCCATATTGGAACTACAATAAAATGGAAAAAATTTACTAAAATGAAAAATGTTAGTATTCTAGTATTTAGGTATCATTACAAGACAAAAAACTTATTATTTCCAGCCGCCCATCACCTCCTGTTCTCAAAAAATTCATCCTTTAGTGGAATTCTAGATTGGAAATACAATAAAATGGAAAAAATTAACTAAAATGGAAAATGTTAGTATTCTAGTGATTAGGTATCATTACTGGACGAAAAACTTATATTTTCCAGCTGCCCGTCACCTCCTGTTCTCTTGGAATACATCCTTTAGTGGAATTCTAGATTGGAAATACAATAAAATGGAAAAAATTAATTAAAATGAAAAATGTTAGTATTCTAGTAATTAGGTATCATTACAGGACAAAAAACTTATTATTTCCAGCCGCCCATCACCTCCTGTTCTCCTGGAATTCATCCTTTATGAGAATTCCATATTGGAAATACAATAAAATGAAAAAAATTAATTAAAATGAAAAATGTTAGAATTCTAGTAAATGGGTATCATTACAGGACGAAAAACTTATATTTTCCAGCTGCCCGTCACCTCGTGGTCTCTTGGAATACATCCTTTAGTGGAATTCCAAATTGGAAATACAATAAAATGGAAAAAATTAACTAATATGAAGAATGTTAGTATTCTAGTATTTAGGTATCATTACAGGACGAAAAACTTATTATTTCCAGCCGCCCATCACCTCCTGTTCTCCAAAAATTCATCCTTTAGTGGAATTCTAGATTGGAAATACAATAAAATGGAAAAAATTAATTAAAATGAAAAATGTTAGTATTCTAGTATTTAGGTATCATTACAAGACGAAAAACTTATTATTTCCAGCCGCCCATCACCTCCTGTTCTCACAAAATTCATCCTTTAGTGCAATTCAAAATTGGAAATACAATAAAATGGAAAAAATTAATTAAAATGAAAAATGTTAGTATTCTAGTATTTAGGTATCATTACAGGACAAAAAACTTATTTCTTCCAGCCGCCCATCACCTCCTGTTCTCCTGGAATTCATCCTTTATGAGAATTCCATATTGGAACTACAATAAAATGGAAAAAATTTACTAAAATGAAAAATGTTAGTATTCTAGTATTTAGGTATCATTACAAGACAAAAAATTTATTATTTCCAGCCGCCCATCACCTCCTGTTCTCAAAAAATTCATCCTTTAGTGGAATTCTAGATTGGAAATACAATAAAATGGAAAAAATTAATTAAAATGAAAAATGTTAGTATTCTAGTATTTAGGTATCATTACAAGACGAAAAACTTATTATTTCCAGCCGCCCATCACCTCCTGTTCTCCTGGAATTCATCCTTTATGAGAATTCCATATTGGAACTACAATAAAATGGAAAAAATTTACCAAAATGAAAAATGTTAGTATTGTAGTATTTAGGTATCATTACAAGACAAAAAACTTATTATTTCCAGCCGCCCATCACCTCCTGTTCTCAAAAAATTCATCCTTTAGTGGAATTCTAGATTGGAAATACAATAAAATGGAAAAAATTAACTAAAATGGAAAATGTTAGTATTCTAGTGATTAGGTATCATTACTGGACGAAAAACTTATATTTTCCAGCTGCCCGTCACCTCCTGTTCTCTTGGAATACATCCTTTAGTGGAATTCCAAATTGGAAATACAATAAAATGGAAAAAATTAATTAAAATGAAAAATGTTAGTATTCTAGTATTTAGGTATCATTACAGGACAAAAAACTTATTATTTCCAGCCGCCCATCACCTCCTGTTCTCACAAAATTCATCCTTTAGTGCAATTCAAAATTGGGAATACAATAAAATGGAAAAAATTAATTAAAATGAAAAATGTTAGTATTCTAGTAATTAGGTATCATTACAGGACAAAAAACTTATTATTTCCAGCCGCCCATCACCTCCAGTTCTCACAAAATTCATCCTTTAGTGCAATTCTAAATTGGAAATACAATAAAATGGAAAAAATTAATTAAAATGAAAAATGTTAGTATTCTAGTAAATGGGTATCATTACAGGACGAAAAACTTATATTTTCCAGCTGCCCGTCACCTCCTGGTCTCTTGGAATACATCCTTTAGTGGAATTCCAAATTGGAAATACAATAAAATGGAAAAAATTAACTAAAATGAAGAATGTTAGTATTCTAGTATTTAGGTATCATTACAGGACGAAAAACTTATTATTTCCAGCCGCCCATCACCTCCTGTTCTCCAAAAATTCATCCTTTAGTGGAATTCTAGATTGGAAATACAATAAAATGGAAAAAATTAATTAAAATGAAAAATGTTAGTATTCTAGTATTTAGGTATCATTACAAGACGAAAAACTTATTATTTCCAGCCGCCCATCACCTCCTTTTCTCACAAAATTCATCCTTTAGTGCAATTCAAAATTGGAAATACAATAAAATGGAAAAAATTAATTAAAATGAAAAATGTTAGTATTCTAGTATTTAGGTATCATTACAGGACAAAAAACTTATTATTTCCAGCCGCCCATCACCTCCTGTTCTCCTGGAATTCATCCTTTATGAGAATTCCATATTGGAACTACAATAAAATGGAAAAAATTTACTAAAATGAAAAATGTTAGTATTCTAGTATTTAGGTATCATTACAAGACAAAAAATTTATTATTTCCAGCCGCCCATCACCTCCTGTTCTCAAAAAATTCATCCTTTAGTGGAATTCTAGATTGGAAATACAATAAAATGGAAAAAATTAATTAAAATGAAAAATGTTAGTATTCTAGTATTTAGGAATCATTACAAGACGAAAACTTATTATTTCCAGCCGCCCATCACCTCCTGTTCTCAAAAAATTCATCCTTTAGTGGAATTCTAGATTGGAAATACAATAAAATGGAAAAAATTAATTAAAATGATTGGAAATACAATAAAATGGAAAAAATTAATTAAAATGAAAAATGTTAGTATTCTAGTATTTAGGTATCATTACAAGACGAAAAACATTATTTCCAGCCGCCCATCACCTCCTGTTCTCAAAAAATTCATCCTTTAGTGGAATTCTAGATTGGAAATACAATAAAATGGAAAAAATTAATTAAAATGAAAAATGTTAGTATTCTAGTAATTAGGTATCATTACAGGACAAAAAACTTATTATTTCCAGCCGCCCATCACCTCCAGTTCTCACAAAATTCATCCTTTAGTGCAATTATAAATTGGAAATACAATAAAATGGAAAAAATTAATTAAAATGAAAAATGTTAGTATTCTAGTAAATGGGTATCATTACAGGACGAAAAACTTATATTTTCCAGCTGCCCACCTTCTGGTCTCTTGGAATACATCCTTTAGTGGAATTCCAAATTGGAAATACAATAAAATTGAAAAAATTAACTAAAATGAAGAATGTTAGTATTCTAGTATTTAGGTATCATTACAAGACGAAAAACTTATTATTTCCAGCCGCCCATCACCTCCTGTTCTCACAAAATTCATCATTTAGTGGAATTCTAGATTGGAAATACAATAAAATGGAAAAAATTAATTAAAATGAAAAATGTTAGTATTCTAGTATTTAGGTATCATTACAAGACGAAAAACTTATTATTTCCAGCCGCCCATCACCTCCTGTTCTCACAAAATTCATCCTTTAGTGCAATTCAAAATTGGAAATACAATAAAATGGAAAAAATTAATTAAAATGAAAAATGTTAGTATTCTAGTATTTAGGTATCATTACAAGACGAAAAACTTATTATTTCCAGCCGCCCATCACCTCCTGTTCTCACAAAATTCATCCTTTAGTGGAATTCTAGATTGGAAATACAATAAAATGGAAAAAATTAACTAAAATGAAAAATGTTAGTATTCTAGTATTTAGGTATCATTACAAGACGAAAAACTTATTATTTCCAGCCGCCCATCACCTCCTGTTCTCCTGGAATTCATCCTTTATGAGAATTCCATATTGGAACTACAATAAAATGGAAAAAATTTACTAAAATGAAAAATGTTAGTATTCTAGTATTTAGGTATCATTACAAGACGAAAAACTTATTATTTCCAGCCGCCCATCACCTCCTGTTCTCAAAAAATTCATCCTTTAGTGGAATTCTAGATTGGAAATACAATAAAATGGAAAAAATTAATTAAAATGAAAAATGTTAGTATTCTAGTATTTAGGTATCATTACAAGACGAAAAACTTATTATTTCCAGCCGCCCATCACCTCCTGTTCTCCTGGAATTCATCCTTTATGAGAATTCCATATTGGAACTACAATAAAATGGAAAAAATTTACCAAAATGAAAAATGTTAGTATTGTAGTATTTAGGTATCATTACAAGACAAAAAACTTATTATTTCCAGCCGCCCATCACCTCCTGTTCTCAAAAAATTCATCCTTTAGTGGAATTCTAGATTGGAAATACAATAAAATGGAAAAAATTAACTAAAATGGAAAATGTTAGTATTCTAGTGATTAGGTATCATTACTGGACGAAAAGCTTATATTTTCCAGCTGCCCGTCACCTCCTGTTCTCTTGGAATACATCCTTTAGTGGAATTCCAAATTGGAAATACAATAAAATGGAAAAAATTAATTAAAATGAAAAATGTTAGTATTCTAGTATTTAGGTATCATTACAGGACAAAAAACTTATTATTTCCAGCCGCCCATCACCTCCTGTTCTCACAAAATTCATCCTTTAGTGCAATTCAAAATTGGGAATACAATAAAATGGAAAAAATTAATTAAAATGAAAAATGTTAGTATTCTAGTAATTAGGTATCATTACAGGACAAAAAACTTATTATTTCCAGCCGCCCATCACCTCCAGTTCTCACAAAATTCATCCTTTAGTGCAATTCTAAATTGGAAATACAATAAAATGGAAAAAATTAATTAAAATGAAAAATGTTAGTATTCTAGTAAATGGGTATCATTACAGGACGAAAAACTTATATTTTCCAGCTGCCCGTCACCTCCTGGTCTCTTGGAATACATCCTTTAGTGGAATTCCAAATTGGAAATACAATAAAATGGAAAAAATTAACTAAAATGAAGAATGTTAGTATTCTAGTATTTAGGTATCATTACAGGACGAAAAACTTATTATTTCCAGCCGCCCATCACCTCCTGTTCTCCAAAAATTCATCCTTTAGTGGAATTCTAGATTGGAAATACAATAAAATGGAAAAAATTAATTAAAATGAAAAATGTTAGTATTCTAGTATTTAGGTATCATTACAAGACGAAAAACTTATTATTTCCAGCCGCCCATCACCTCCTTTTCTCACAAAATTCATCCTTTAGTGCAATTCAAAATTGGAAATACAATAAAATGGAAAAAATTAATTAAAATGAAAAATGTTAGTATTCTAGTATTTAGGTATCATTACAGGACAAAAAACTTATTATTTCCAGCCGCCCATCACCTCCTGTTCTCCTGGAATTCATCCTTTATGAGAATTCCATATTGGAACTACAATAAAATGGAAAAAATTTACTAAAATGAAAAATGTTAGTATTCTAGTATTTAGGTATCATTACAAGACAAAAAATTTATTATTTCCAGCCGCCCATCACCTCCTGTTCTCAAAAAATTCATCCTTTAGTGGAATTCTAGATTGGAAATACAATAAAATGGAAAAAATTAATTAAAATGAAAAATGTTAGTATTCTAGTATTTAGGAATCATTACAAGACGAAAAACTTATTATTTCCAGCCGCCCATCACCTCCTGTTCTCAAAAAATTCATCCTTTAGTGGAATTCTAGATTGGAAATACAATAAAATGGAAAAAATTAATTAAAATGATTGGAAATACAATAAAATGGAAAAAATTAATTAAAATGAAAAATGTTAGTATTCTAGTATTTAGGTATCATTACAAGACGAAAAACATTATTTCCAGCCGCCCATCACCTCCTGTTCTCAAAAAATTCATCCTTTAGTGGAATTCTAGATTGGAAATACAATAAAATGGAAAAAATTAATTAAAATGAAAAATGTTAGTATTCTAGTAATTAGGTATCATTACAGGACAAAAAACTTATTATTTCCAGCCGCCCATCACCTCCAGTTCTCACAAAATTCATCCTTTAGTGCAATTATAAATTGGAAATACAATAAAATGGAAAAAATTAATTAAAATGAAAAATGTTAGTATTCTAGTAAATGGGTATCATTACAGGACGAAAAACTTATATTTTCCAGCTGCCCACCTTCTGGTCTCTTGGAATACATCCTTTAGTGGAATTCCAAATTGGAAATACAATAAAATTGAAAAAATTAACTAAAATGAAGAATGTTAGTATTCTAGTATTTAGGTATCATTACAAGACGAAAAACTTATTATTTCCAGCCGCCCATCACCTCCTGTTCTCACAAAATTCATCATTTAGTGGAATTCTAGATTGGAAATACAATAAAATGGAAAAAATTAATTAAAATGAAAAATGTTAGTATTCTAGTATTTAGGTATCATTACAAGACGAAAAACTTATTATTTCCAGCCGCCCATCACCTCCTGTTCTCACAAAATTCATCCTTTAGTGCAATTCAAAATTGGAAATACAATAAAATGGAAAAAATTAATTAAAATGAAAAATGTAAATATTCTAGTAATTAGGTATCATTACAGGACAAAAAACTTATTATTTCCAGCCGCCCATCACCTCCTGTTCTCACAAAATTCATCCTTTAGTGGAATTCTAGATTGGAAATACAATAAAATGGAAAAAATTAATTAAAATGAAAAATGTTAGTATTCTAGTATTTAGGTATCATTACAAGACGAAAAACTTATTATTTCCAGCCGCCCATCACCTCCTGTTCTCCTGGAATTCATCCTTTATGAGAATTCCATATTGGAACTACAATAAAATGGAAAAAATTTACTAAAATGAAAAATTTTAGTATTCTAGTATTTAGGTATCATTACAAGACGAAAAACTTATTATTTCCAGCCGCCCATCACCTCCTGTTCTCAAAAAATTCATCCTTTAGTGCAATTCAAAATTGGAAATACAATAAAATGGAAAAAATTAATTAAAATGAAAAATGTTAGTATTCTAGTATTTAGGTATCATTACAAGACGAAAAACTTATTATTTCCAGCCGCCCATCACCTCCTGTTCTCAAAAAATTCATCCTTTAGTGGAATTCTAGATTGGAAATACAATAAAATGGAAAAAATTAATTAAAATGAAAAATGTTAGTATTCTAGTAAATGGGTATCATTACAGGACGAAAAACTTATATTTTCCAGCTGCCCGTCACTTCCTGTTCTCTTGGAATACATCCTTTAGTGGAATTCTAGATTGGAAATACAATAAAATGGAAAAAATAATTAAAATGAAAAATGTTAGTATTCTAGTATTTAGGTATCATTACAAGACGAAAAACTTATTATTTCCAGCCGCCCATCACCTCCTGTTCTCAAAATATTCATCCTTTAGTGGAATTCTAGATTGGAAATACAATAAAATGGAAAAAATTAATTAAAATGAAAAATGTTAGTATTCTAGTAATTAGGTATCATTACAAGACAAAAAACTTATTATTTCCAGCCGCCCATCACCTCCTGTTCTCAAAAAATTCATCCTTTAGTGGAATTCTAGATTGGAAATACAATAAAATGGAAAAAATTAACTAAAATGGAAAATGTTAGTATTCTAGTGATTATGTATCATTACTGGACGAAAAACTTATATTTTCCAGCTGCCCGTCACCTCCTGTTCTCTTGGAATACATCCTTTATTGCAATTCAAAATTGGAAATACAATAAAATGGAAAAAATTAATTAAAATAAAAAATGTTAGTATTCTAGTATTTAGGTATCATTACAAGACGAAAAACTTATTATTTCCAGCCGCCCATCACCTCCTGTTCTCAAAAAATTCATCCTTTAGTGGAATTCTAGATTGGAAATACAATAAAATGGAAAAAATTAACTAAAATGGAAAATGTTAGTATTCTAGTAATTAGGTATCATTACAAGACGAAAAACTTATTATTTCCAGCCGCCCGTCACCTCCAGTTCTCACAAAATTCATCCTTTAGTGCAATTCTAAATTGGAAATACAATAAAATGGAAAAAATTAATTAAAATGAAAAATGTTAGTATTCTAGTATTTAGGTATCATTACAAGACGAAAAACTTATTATTTCCAGCCGCCCATCACCTCCTGTTCTCAAAAAATTCATCCTTTAGTGGAATTCTAGATTGGAAATACAATAAAATGGAAAAAATTAATTAAAATGAAAAATGTTAGTATTCTAGTAATTAGGTATCATTACAGGACAAAAAAATTATTATTTCCAGCCGCCCACCACCTCCTGTTCTCCTGGAATTCATCCTTTATGAGAATTCCATATTGGAACTACAATAAAATGGAAAAAATTTACTAAAATAAAGAATGTTAGTATTCTAGTATTTAGGTATCATTACAGGACGAAAAACTTATATTTTCCAGCTGCCCGTCACCTCCTGTTCTCTTGGAATACATCCTTTAGTGGAATTCCAAATTGGAAATACAATAAAATGGAAAAAATTAATTAAAATGAAAAATGTTAGTATTCTAGTATTTAGGTATCATTACAAGACGAAAAACTTATATTTTCCAGCGGCCCGTCACCTCCTGTTCTCTTGGAATACATCCTTTAGTGGAATTCCAAATTGGAAATACAATAAAATGGAAAAAATTAATTAAAATGAAAAATGTAAGTGTTCTAGTAATTAGGTATCATTACAGGACAAAAAACTTATTATTTCCAGCCGCCCATCACCTCCTGTTCTCACAAAATTCATCCTTTAGTGGAATTCTAGATTGGAAATACAATAAAATGGAAAAAATTAATTAAAATGAAAAATGTTAGTATTCTAGTATTTAGGTATCATTACAGGACGAAAAACTTATATTTTCCAGCTGCCCGTCACCTCCTGTTCTCTTGGAATACATCCTTTAGTGGAATTCCAAATTGGAAATACAATAAAATGGAAAAAATTAATTAAAATGAAAAATGTTAGTATTCTAGTATTTAGGTATCATTACAAGACGAAAAACTTATATTTTCCAGCGGCCCGTCACCTCCTGTTCTCTTGGAATACATCCTTTGGTGGAATTCCAATTTGGAAATACAATAAAATGGAAAAAATTAATTAAAATGAAAAATGTAAGTGTTCTAGTAATTAGGTATCATTACAGGACAAAAAACTTATTATTTCCAGCCGCCCATCACCTCCTGTTCTAACAAAATTCATCCTTTAGTGGAATTCTAGATTGGAAATACAATAAAATGGAAAAAATTAATTAAAATGAAATATGTTAGTATTCTAGTATTTAGGTATCATTACAAGACGAAAAACTTATTATTTCCAGCCGCCCATCACCTCCTGTTCTCAAAAAATTCATCCTTTAGTGCAATTCTAGATTGGAAATACAATAAAATGGAAAAAATTAACTAAAATGGAAAATGTTAGTATTCTAGTGATTAGGTATCATTACTGGACGAAAAACTTATATTTTCCAGCTGCCCGTCACCTCCTGTTCTCTTGGAATACATCCTTTAGTGGAATTCCAAATTGGAAATACAATAAAATGGAAAAAATTAATTAAAATGAAAAATGTTAGTATTCTAGTATTTAGGTATCATTACAGGACAAAAAACTTATTATTTCCAGCCGCCCATCACCTCCTGTTCTCACAAAATTCATCCTTTAGTGGAATTCCATATTGGAAATACAATAAAATGGAAAAAATTAACTAAAATGGAAAATGTTAGTATTCTAGTGATTAGGTATCATTACTGGACGAAAAACTTATATTTTCCAGCTGCCCGTCACCTCCTGTTCTCTTGGAATACATCCTTTAGTGGAATTCCAAATTGGAAATACAATAAAATGGAAAAAATTAATTAAAATGAAAAATGTTAGTATTCTAGTATTTAGGTATCATTACAGGACGAAAAACTTATTATTTCCAGCCGCCCATCACCTCCTGTTCTCAAAAAATTCATCCTTTAGTGGAATTCTAGATTGGAAATACAATAAAATGGAAAAAATTAATTAAAATGAAAAATGTTAGTATTCTAGTAATTAGGTATCATTACAGGACAAAAAACTTATATTTTCCAGCTGCCCGTCACCTCCTGTTCTCTTGGAATACATCCTTTAGTGGAATTCCAAATTGGAAATACAATAAAATGGAAAAAATTAATTAAAATGAAAAATGTTAGTATTCTAGTATTTAGATATCATTACAGGACAAAAAACTTATTATTTCCAGCCGTCCATCACCTCCTGTTCTCACAAAATTCATCCTTTAGTGGAATTCTAGATTGGAAATACAATAAAATGGAAAAAATTAACTAAAATGGAAAATGTTAGTATTCTAGTGATTAGGTATCATTACTGGACGAAAAACTTATATTTTCCAGCTGCCCGTCACCTCCTGTTCTCTTGGAATACATCCTTTAGTGGAATTCCAAATTGGAAATACAATAAAATGGAAAAAATTAATTAAAATGAAAAATGTTAGTATTCTAGTATTTAGGTATCATTACAGGACGAAAAACTTATTATTTCCAGCCGCCCATCACCTCCTGTTCTCAAAAAATTCATCCTTTAGTGGAATTCTAGATTGGAAATACAATAAAATGGAAAAAATTAATTAAAATGAAAAATGTTAGTATTCTAGTAATTAGGTATCATTACAGGACAAAAAACTTATTATTTCCAGCCGCCCATCACCTCCAGTTCTCACAAAATTCATCCTTTAGTGCAATTCTAAATTGGAAATACAATAAAATGAAAAAAATTAATTAAAATGAAAAATGTTAGTATTCTAGTAAATGGGTATCATTACAGGACGAAAAACTTATATTTTCCAGCTGCCCGTCACCTTCTGGTCTCTTGGAATACATCCTTTAGTGGAATTCCAAATTGGAAATACAATAAAATTGAAAAAATTAACTAAAATGAAGAATGTTAGTATTCTAGTATTTAGGTATCATTACAGGACGAAAAACTTATTATTTCCAGCCGCCCATCACCTCCTGTTCTCCAAAAATTCATCCTTTAGTGGAATTCTAGATTGGAAATACAATAAAATGGAAAAAATTAATTAAAATGAAAAATGTTAGTATTCTAGTATTTAGGTATCATTACAAGACGAAAAACTTATTATTTCCAGCCGCCCATCACCTCCTGTTCTCACAAAATTCATCCCTTAGTGGAATTCTAGATTGGAAATACAATAAAATGGAAAAAATTAATTAAAATGAAAAATGTTAGTATTCTAGTATTTAGGTATCATTACAAGACGAAAAACTTATTATTTCCAGCCGCCCATCACCTCCTGTTCTCCTGGAATTCATCCTTTATGAGAATTCCATATTGGAACTACAATAAAATGGAAAAAATTTACTAAAATGAAAAATGTTAGTATTCTAGTATTTAGGTATCATTACAAGACAAAAAACTTATTATTTCCAGCCGCCCATCACCTCCTGTTCTCAAAAAATTCATCCTTTAGTGGAATTCTAGATTGGAAATACAATAAAATGGAAAAAATTAACTAAAATGGAAAATGTTAGTATTCTAGTGATTAGGTATCATTACTGGACGAAAAACTTATATTTTCCAGCTGCCCGTCACCTTCTGTTCTCTTGGAATACATCCTTTAGTGGAATTCCAAATTGGAAATACAATAAAATGGAAAAAATTAATTAAAATGAAAAATGTTAGTATTCTAGTATTTAGGTATCATTACAAGACGAAAAACTTATTATTTCCAGCCGCCCATCACCTCCTGTTCTCACAAAATTCATCCTTTAGTGCAATTCTAAATTGGAAATACAATAAAATGGAAAAAATTAATTAAAATGAAAAATGTTAGTATTCTAGTATTTAGGTATCATTACAAGACGAAAAACTTATTATTTCCAGCCGCCCGTCACCTCCTGTTCTCACAAAATTCATCCTTTAGTGCAATTCAAAATTGGAAATACAATAAAATGGAAAAAATTAATTAAAATGAAAAATGTTAGTAATCTAGTATTTAGGTATCATTACTGGACGAAAAACTTATATTTTCCAGCTGCCCGTCACCTCCTGTTCTCTTGGAATACATCCTTTAGTGGAATTCCAAATTGGAAATACAATAAAATGGAAAAAATTTACTAAAATGAAAAATGTTAGTATTCTAGTATTTAGGTATCATTACAAGACAAAAAACTTATTATTTCCAGCCGCCCATCACCTCCTGTTCTCAAAAAATTCATCCTTTAGTGGAATTCTAGATTGGAAATACAATAAAATGGAAAAAATTAATTAAAATGAAAAATGTTAGTATTCTAGTAAATGGGTATCATTACAGGACGAAAAACTTATATTTTCCAGCTGCCCGTCACCTCCTGTTCTCTGGAATACATCCTTTAGTGGAATTCCAAATTGGAAATACAATAAAATGGAAAAAATTAATTAAAATGAAAAATGTTAGTATTCTAGTATTTAGGTATCATTACAAGACGAAAAACTTATTATTTCCAGCCGCCCATCACCTCCTGTTCTCACAAAATTCATCCTTTAGTGGAATTCTAGATTGGAAATACAATAAAATGGAAAAAATTAATTAAAATGAAAAATGTTAGTATTCTAGTATTTAGGTATCATTACAAGACGAAAAACTTATTATTTCCAGCCGCCCATCACCTCCTGTTCTCAAAAAATTCATCCTTTAGTGCAATTCTAGATTGGAAATACAATAAAATGGAAAAAATTAACTAAAATGGAAAATGTTAGTATTCTAGTGATTAGGTATCATTACTGGACGAAAAACTTATATTTTCCAGCTGCCCGTCACCTCCTGTTCTCTTGGAATACATCCTTTAGTGGAATTCCAAATTGGAAATACAATAAAATGGAAAAAATTAATTAAAATGAAAAATGTTAGTATTCTAGTATTTAGGTATCATTACAAGACGAAAAACTTATTATTTCCAGCCGCCCATCACCTCCTGTTCTCAAAAAATTCATCCTTTAGTGCAATTCTAGATTGGAAATACAATAAAATGGAAAAAATTAACTAAAATGGAAAATGTTAGTATTCTAGTGATTAGGTATCATTACTGGACGAAAAAGTTATATTTTCCAGCTGCCCGTCACCTCCTGTTCTCTTGGAATACATCCTTTAGTGGAATTCCAAATTGGAAATACAATAAAATGGAAAAAAGTTAATTAAAATGAAAAATGTTAGTATTCTAGTATTTAGGTATCATTACAGGACAAAAAACTTATTATTTCCAGCCACCCATCACCTCCTGTTCTCACAAAATTCATCCTTTAGTGGAATTCTAGATTGGATATACAATAAAATGGAAAAAATTAACTAAAATGGAAAATGTTAGTATTCTAGTGATTAGGTATCATTACTGGACGAAAAACTTATATTTTCCAGCTGCCCGTCACCTCCTGTTCTCTTGGAATACATCCTTTAGTGGAATTCCAAATTGGAAATACAATAAAATGGAAAAAATTAATTAAAATGAAAAATGTTAGTATTCTAGTATTTAGGTATCATTACAGGACGAAAAACTTATTATTTCCAGCCGCCCATCACCTCCTGTTCTCAAAAAATTCATCCTTTAGTGGAATTCTAGATTGGAAATACAATAAAATGGAAAAAATTAATTAAAATGAAAAATGTTAGTATTCTAGTAATTAGGTATCATTACAGGACAAAAAACTTATTATTTCCAGCCGCCCATCACCTCCAGTTCTCACAAAATTCATCCTTTAGTGCAATTCTAAATTGGAAATACAATAAAATGGAAAAAATTAATTAAAATGAAAAATGTTAGTATTCTAGTAAATGGGTATCATTACAGGACGAAAAACTTATATTTTCCAGCTGCCCGTCACCTTCTGGTCTCTTGGAATACATCCTTTAGTGGAATTCCAAATTGGAAATACAATAAAATTGAAAAAATTAACTAAAATGAAGAATGTTAGTATTCTAGTATTTAGGTATCATTACAGGACGAAAAACTTATTATTTCCAGCCGCCCATCACCTCCTGTTCTCCAAAAATTCATCCTTTAGTGGAATTCTAGATTGGAAATACAATAAAATGGAAAAAATTAATTAAAATGAAAAATGTTAGTATTCTAGTAAATGGGTATCATTACAGGACGAAAAACTTATATTTTCCAGCTGCCCGTCACCTCCTGTTCTCAAAAATTCATCCTTTAGTGGAATTCTAGATTGGAAATACAATAAAATGGAAAAAATTAATTAAAATGAAAAATGTTAGTATTCTAGTAAATGGGTATCATTACAGGACGAAAAACTTATATTTTCCAGCCGCCCATCACCTCCTGTTCTCCTGGAATTCATTCTTTATGAGAATTCCATATTGGAACTACAATAAAATGGAAAAAATTTACTAAAATGAAAAATGTTAGTATTCTAGTATTTAGGTATCATTACAAGACGAAAAACTTATATTTTCCAGCTGCCCGTCACCTCCTGTTCTCTTGGAATACATCCTTTAGTGGAATTCCAAATTGGAAATACAATAAAATGGAAAAAATTAATCAAAATGAAAAATGTTAGTATTCTAGTATTTAGGTATCATTACAAGACGAAAAACTTATTATTTCCAGCCGCCCATCACCTCCTGTTCTCAAAAAATTCATCCTTTAGTGGAATTCTAGATTGGAAATACAATAAAATGGAAAAAATTAATTAAAATGAAAAATGTTAGTATTCTAGTAATTAGGTATCATTACAGGACAAAAAACTTATTATTTCCAGCCGCCCATCACCTCCTGTTCTCCTGGAATTCATCCTTTATGAGAATTCCATATTGGAACTACAATAAAATGGAAAAAATTTACTAAAATGAAAAATGTTAGTATTCTAGTATTTAGGTATCATTACAAGACAAAAAACTTATTATTTCCAGCCGCCCATCACCTCCTGTTCTCAAAAAATTCATCCTTTAGTGGAATTCTAGATTGGAAATACAATAAAATGGAAAAATTAATTAAAATGAAAAATGTTAGTATTCTAGTAAATGAGTATCATTACAGGACGAAAAACTTATATTTTCCAGCTGCCCGTCACCTCCTGTTCTCTTGGAATACATCCTTTAGTGGAATTCTAGATTGGAAATACAATAAAATGGAAAAAATTAATTAAAATGAAAAATGTTAGTATTCTAGTATTTAGGTATCATTACAAGACGAAAAACTTATTATTTCCAGCCGCCCATCACCTCCTATTCTCACAAAATTCATCCTTTAGTGGAATTCTAGATTGGAAATACAATAAAATGGAAAAAATTAATTAAAATGAAAAATGTTAGTATTCTAGTATTTAGGTATCATTACAGGACAAAAAACTTATTATTTCCAGCCGCCCATCACCTCCAGTTCTCACAAAATTCATCCTTTAGTGCAATTCTAAATTGGAAATACAATAAAATGGAAAAAATTAATTAAAATGAAAAATGTTAGTATTCTAGTAATTAGGTATCATTACAGGACAAAAAACTTATTATTTCCAGCCGCCCATCACCTCCAGTTCTCACAAAATTCATCCTTTAGTGCAATTCTAAATTGGAAATACAATAAAATGGAAAAAATTAATTAAAATGAAAAATGTTAGTATTCTAGTATTTAGGTATCATTACAAGACAAAAAACTTATTATTTCCAGCCGCCCATCACCTCCTGTTCTCAAAAAATTCATCCTTTAGTGGAATTCTAGATTGGAAATACAATAAAATGGAAAAAATTAATTAAAATGAAAAATGTTAGTATTCTAGTATTTAGGTATCATTACAAGACGAAAAACTTATATTTTCCAGCTGCCCGTCACCTCCTGTTCTCTTGGAATACATCCTTTAGTGGAATTCCAAATTGGAAATACAATAAAATGGAAAAAATTAATTAAAATGAAAAATGTTAGTATTCTAGTATTTAGGTATCATTACAAGACGAAAAACTTATTATTTCCAGCCGCCCATCACCTCCTGTTCTCAAAAAATTCATCCTTTAGTGGAATTCTAGATTGGAAATACAATAAAATGGAAAAAATTAACTAAAATGGAAAATGTTAGTATTCTAGTAATTAGGTATCATTACAAGACGAAAAACTTATTATTTCCAGCCGCCCGTCACCTCCAGTTCTCACAAAATTCATCCTTTAGTGCAATTCTAAATTGGAAATACAATAAAATGGAAAAAATTTATTAAAATGAAAAATGTTAGTATTCTAGTATTTAGGTATCATTACAAGACGAAAAACTTCTTATTTCCAGCTGCCCATCACCTCCTGTTCTCAAAAAATTCATCCTTTAGTGGAATTCTAGATTGGAAATACAATAAAATGGAAAAAATTAATTAAAATGAAAAATGTTAGTATTCTAGTAATTAGGTATCATTACAAGACAAAAAACTAATTATTTCCAGCCGCCCATCACCTCCTGTTCTCCTGGAATTCATCCTTTATGAGAATTCCATATTGGAACTACAATAAAATGGAAAAAATTTACTAAAATGAAAAATGTTAGTATTCTAGTATTTAGGTATCATTACAAGACAAAAAACTTATTATTTCCAGCCGCCCATCACCTCCTGTTCTCAAAAAATTCATCCTTTAGTGGAATTCTAGATTGGAAATACAATAAAATGGAAAAAATTAACTAAAATGGAAAATGTTAGTATTCTAGTGATTAGGTATCATTACTGGACGAAAAACTTATATTTTCCAGCTGCCCGTCACCTCCTGTTCTCTTGGAATACATCCTTTAGTGGAATTCCAAATTGGAAATACAATAAAATGGAAAAAATTAATTAAAATGAAAAATGTTAGTATTCTAGTATTTAGGTATCATTACAGGACAAAAAACTTATTATTTCCAGCCGCCCATCACCTCCTGTTCTCACAAAATTCATCCTTTAGTGGAATTCCATATTGGAAATACAATAAAATGGAAAAAATTAACTAAAATGGAAAATGTTAGTATTCTAGTGATTAGGTATCATTACTGGACGAAAAACTTATATTTTCCAGCTGCCCGTCACCTCCTGTTCTCTTGGAATACATCCTTTAGTGGAATTCCAAATTGGAAATACAATAAAATGGAAAAAATTAATTAAAATGAAAAATGTTAGTATTCTAGTATTTAGGTATCATTACAGGACGAAAAACTTATTATTTCCAGCCGCCCATCACCTCCTGTTCTCAAAAAATTCATCCTTTAGTGGAATTCTAGATTGGAAATACAATAAAATGGAAAAAATTAATTAAAATGAAAAATGTTAGTATTCTAGTAATTAGGTATCATTACAGGACAAAAAACTTATATTTTCCAGCTGCCCGTCACCTCCTGTTCTCTTGGAATACATCCTTTAGTGGAATTCCAAATTGGAAATACAATAAAATGGAAAAAATTAATTAAAATGAAAAATGTTAGTATTCTAGTATTTAGATATCATTACAGGACAAAAAACTTATTATTTCCAGCCGCCCATCACCTCCTGTTCTCACAAAATTCATCCTTTAGTGGAATTCTAGATTGGAAATACAATAAAATGGAAAAAATTAACTAAAATGGAAAATGTTAGTATTCTAGTGATTAGGTATCATTACTGGACGAAAAACTTATATTTTCCAGCTGCCCGTCACCTCCTGTTCTCTTGGAATACATCCTTTAGTGGAATTCCAAATTGGAAATACAATAAAATGGAAAAAATTAATTAAAATGAAAAATGTTAGTATTCTAGTATTTAGGTATCATTACAGGACGAAAAACTTATTATTTCCAGCCACCCATCACCTCCTGTTCTCAAAAAATTCATCCTTTAGTGGAATTCTAGATTGGAAATACAATAAAATGGAAAAAATTAATTAAAATGAAAAATGTTAGTATTCTAGTAATTAGGTATCATTACAGGACAAAAAACTTATTATTTCCAGCCGCCCATCACCTCCAGTTCTCACAAAATTCATCCTTTAGTGCAATTCTAAATTGGAAATACAATAAAATGAAAAAAATTAATTAAAATGAAAAATGTTAGTATTCTAGTAAATGGGTATCATTACAGGACGAAAAACTTATATTTTCCAGCTGCCCGTCACCTTCTGGTCTCTTGGAATACATCCTTTAGTGGAATTCCAAATTGGAAATACAATAAAATTGAAAAAATTAACTAAAATGAAGAATGTTAGTATTCTAGTATTTAGGTATCATTACAGGACGAAAAACTTATTATTTCCAGCCGCCCATCACCTCCTGTTCTCCAAAAATTCATCCTTTAGTGGAATTCTAGATTGGAAATACAATAAAATGGAAAAAATTAATTAAAATGAAAAATGTTAGTATTCTAGTATTTAGGTATCATTACAAGACGAAAAACTTATTATTTCCAGCCGCCCATCACCTCCTGTTCTCACAAAATTCATCCCTTAGTGGAATTCTAGATTGGAAATACAATAAAATGGAAAAAATTAATTAAAATGAAAAATGTTAGTATTCTAGTAAATGGGTATCATTACAGGACGAAAAACTTATATTTTCCAGCTGCCCGTCACCTTCTGTTCTCTTGGAATACATCCTTTAGTGGAATTCCAAATTGGAAATACAATAAAATGGAAAAAATTAATTAAAATGAAAAATGTTAGTATTCTAGTATTTAGGTATCATTACAAGACGAAAAACTTATTATTTCCAGCCGCCCATCACCTCCTGTTCTCACAAAATTCATCCTTTAGTGCAATTCTAAATTGGAAATACAATAAAATGGAAAAAATTAATTAAAATGAAAAATGTTAGTATTCTAGTATTTAGGTATCATTACAAGACGAAAAACTTATTATTTCCAGCCGCCCGTCACCTCCTGTTCTCACAAAATTCATCCTTTAGTGCAATTCAAAATTGGAAATACAATAAAATGGAAAAAATTAATTAAAATGAAAAATGTTAGTAATCTAGTATTTAGGTATCATTACTGGACGAAAAACTTATATTTTCCAGCTGCCCGTCACCTCCTGTTCTCTTGGAATACATCCTTTAGTGGAATTCCAAATTGGAAATACAATAAAATGGAAAAAATTTACTAAAATGAAAAATGTTAGTATTCTAGTATTTAGGTATCATTACAAGACAAAAAACTTATTATTTCCAGCCGCCCATCACCTCCTGTTCTCACAAAATTCATCCTTTAGTGGAATTCTAGATTGGAAATACAATAAAATGGAAAAAATTAATTAAAATGAAAAATGTTAGTATTCTAGTATTTAGGTATCATTACAAGACGAAAAACTTATTATTTCCAGCCGCCCATCACCTCCTGTTCTCAAAAAATTCATCCTTTAGTGCAATTCTAGATTGGAAATACAATAAAATGGAAAAAATTAACTAAAATGGAAAATGTTAGTATTCTAGTGATTAGGTATCATTACTGGACGAAAAAGTTATATTTTCCAGCTGCCCGTCACCTCCTGTTCTCTTGGAATACATCCTTTAGTGGAATTCCAAATTGGAAATACAATAAAATGGAAAAAAGTTAATTAAAATGAAAAATGTTAGTATTCTAGTATTTAGGTATCATTACAGGACAAAAAACTTATTATTTCCAGCCACCCATCACCTCCTGTTCTCACAAAATTCATCCTTTAGTGGAATTCTAGATTGGAAATACAATAAAATGGAAAAAATTAACTAAAATGGAAAATGTTAGTATTCTAGTGATTAGGTATCATTACTGGACGAAAAACTTATATTTTCCAGCTGCCCGTCACCTCCTGTTCTCTTGGAATACATCCTTTAGTGGAATTCCAAATTGGAAATACAATAAAATGGAAAAAATTAATTAAAATGAAAAATGTTAGTATTCTAGTATTTAGGTATCATTACAGGACGAAAAACTTATTATTTCCAGCCGCCCATCACCTCCTGTTCTCAAAAAATTCATCCTTTAGTGGAATTCTAGATTGGAAATACAATAAAATGGAAAAAATTAATTAAAATGAAAAATGTTAGTATTCTAGTAATTAGGTATCATTACAGGACAAAAAACTTATTATTTCCAGCCGCCCATCACCTCCAGTTCTCACAAAATTCATCCTTTAGTGCAATTCTAAATTGGAAATACAATAAAATGGAAAAAATTAATTAAAATGAAAAATGTTTGTATTCTAGTAAATGGGTATCATTACAGGACGAAAAACTTATATTTTCCAGCTGCCCGTCACCTTCTGGTCTCTTGGAATACATCCTTTAGTGGAATTCCAAATTGGAAATACAATAAAATTGAAAAAATTAACTAAAATGAAGAATGTTAGTATTCTAGTATTTAGGTATCATTACAGGACGAAAAACTTATTATTTCCAGCCGCCCATCACCTCCTGTTCTCCAAAAATTCATCCTTTAGTGGAATTCTAGATTGGAAATACAATAAAATGGAAAAAATTAATTAAAATGAAAAATGTTAGTATTCTAGTATTTAGGTATCATTACAAGACGAAAAACTTATTATTTCCAGCCGCCCATCACCTCCTGTTCTCACAAAATTCATCCTTTAGTGGAATTCTAGATTGGAAATACAATAAAATGGAAAAAATTAATGAAAATGAAAAATGTTAGTATTCTAGTATTTAGGTATCATTACAAGACGAAAAACTTATTATTTCCAGCCGCCCATCACCTCCTGTTCCCCTGGAATTCATCCTTTATGAGAATTCCATATTGGAACTACAATAAAATGGAAAAAATTTACTAAAATGAAAAATGTTAGTATTCTAGTATTTAGGTATCATTACAAGACGAAAAACTTATTATTTCCAGCCGCCCATCACCTCCTGTTCTCAAAAAATTCATCCTTTAGTGGAATTCTAGATTGGAAATACAATAAAATGGAAAAAATTAACTAAAATGGAAAATGTTAGTATTCTAGTGATTAGGTATCATTACTGGACGAAAAACTTATATTTTCCAGCTGCCCGTCACCTCCTGTTCTCTTGGAATACATCCTTTAGTGGAATTCCAAATTGGAAATACAATAAAATGGAAAAAATTAATTAAAATGAAAAATGTTAGTATTCTAGTATTTAGGTATCATTACAAGACGAAAAACTTATTATTTCCAGCCGCCCATCACCTCCTGTTCTCACAAAATTCATCCTTTAGTGGAATTCTAGATTGGAAATACAATAAAATGGAAAAAATTAATTAAAATGAAAAATGTTAGTATTCTAGTATTTAGGTATCATTACAAGACGAAAAACTTATTATTTCCAGCCGCCCGTCACCTCCTGTTCTCCTAAAATTCATCCTTTAGTGGAATTCCAAATTGGAAATACAATAAAATGGAAAAAATTAATTAAAATGAAAAATGTTAGTATTCTAGTATTTAGGTATCATTACAAGACAAAAACTTATTATTTCCAGCCGCCCATCATCTCCTGTTCTCACAAAATTCATCCTTTAGTGCAATTCAAAATTGGAAATACAATAAAATGGAAAAAATTAATTAAAATGAAAAATGTTAGTAATCTAGTATTTAGGTATCATTACTGGACGAAAAACTTATATTTTCCAGCTGCCCGTCACCTCCTGTTCTCTTGGAATACATCCTTTAGTGGAATTCCAAATTGGAAATACAATAAAATGGAAAAAATTTACTAAAATGAAAAATGTTAGTATTCTAGTATTTAGGTATCATTACAAGACAAAAAACTTATTATTTCCAGCCGCCCATCACCTCCTGTTCTCAAAAAATTCATCCTTTAGTGGAATTCTAGATTGGAAATACAATAAAATGGAAAAAATTAATTAAAATGAAAAATGTTAGTATTCTAGTAAATGGGTATCATTACAGGACGAAAAACTTATATTTTCCAGCTGCCCGTCACCTCATGTTCTCAAAAATTCATCCTTTAGTGGAATTCTAGATTGGAAATACAATAAAATGGAAAAAATTAATTAAAATGAAAAATGTTAGTATTCTAGTAAATGGGTATCATTACAGGACGAAAAACTTATATTTTCCAGCCGCCCATCACCTCCTGTTCTCCTGGAATTCATTCTTTATGAGAATTCCATATTGGAACTACAATAAAATGGAAAAAATTTACTAAAATGAAAAATGTTAGTATTCTAGTATTTAGGTATCATTACAAGACGAAAAACTTATATTTTCCAGCTGCCCGTCACCTCCTGTTCTCTTGGAATACATCCTTTAGTGGAATTCCAAATTGGAAATACAATAAAATGGAAAAAATTAATCAAAATGAAAAATGTTAGTATTCTAGTATTTAGGTATCATTACAAGACGAAAAACTTATTATTTCCAGCCGCCCATCACCTCCTGTTCTCAAAAAATTCATCCTTTAGTGGAATTCTAGATTGGAAATACAATAAAATGGAAAAAATTAATTAAAATGAAAAATGTTAGTATTCTAGTAATTAGGTATCATTACAGGACAAAAAACTTATTATTTCCAGCCGCCCATCACCTCCTGTTCTCAAAAAATTCATCCTTTAGTGGAATTCTAGATTGGAAATACAATAAAATGGAAAAAATTAATTAAAATGAAAAATGTTAGTATTGTAGTAATTAGGTATCATTACAAGACAAAAAACTTATTATTTCCAGCCGCCCATCACCTCCTGTTCTCAAAAAATTCATCCTTTAGTGGAATTCTAGATTGGAAATACAATAAAATGGAAAAAATTAATTAAAATGAAAAATGTTAGTATTCTAGTAAATGAGTATTATTACAGGACGAAAAACTTATATTTTCCAGCTGCCCGTCACCTCCTGTTCTCTTGGAATACATCCTTTAGTGGAATTCTAGATTGGAAATACAATAAAATGGAAAAAATTAATTAAAATGAAAAATGTTAATATTCTAGTATTTAGGTATCATTACAAGACGAAAAACTTATTATTTCCAGCCGCCCATCACCTCCTGTTCTCAAAAAATTCATCCTTTAGTGGAATTCTAGATTGGAAATACAATAAAATGGAAAAAATTAACTAAAATGGAAAATGTTAGTATTCTAGTGATTAGGTATCATTACTGGACGAAAAACTTATATTTTCCAGCTGCCCGTCACCTCCTGTTCTCTTGGAATACATCCTTTAGTGGAATTCCAAATTGGAAATACAATAAAATGGAAAAAATTAATTAAAATGAAAAATGTTAGTATTCTAGTATTTAGGTATCATTACAAGACGAAAAACTTATTATTTCCAGCCGCCCATCACCTCCTGTTCTCACAAAATTCATCCTTTAGTGGAATTCTAGATTGGAAATACAATAAAATGGAAAAAATTAATTAAAATGAAAAATGTTAGTATTCTAGTATTTAGGTATCATTACAAGACGAAAAACTTATTATTTCCAGCCGCCCGTCACCTCCTGTTCTCCTAAAATTCATCCTTTAGTGGAATTCCAAATTGGAAATACAATAAAATGGAAAAAATTAATTAAAATGAAAAATGTTAGTATTCTAGTATTTAGGTATCATTACAAGACAAAAACTTATTATTTCCAGCCGCCCATCATCTCCTGTTCTCACAAAATTCATCCTTTAGTGCAATTCAAAATTGGAAATACAATAAAATGGAAAAAATTAATTAAAATGAAAAATGTTAGTAATCTAGTATTTAGGTATCATTACTGGACGAAAAACTTATATTTTCCAGCTGCCCGTCACCTCCTGTTCTCTTGGAATACATCCTTTAGTGGAATTCCAAATTGGAAATACAATAAAATGGAAAAAATTTACTAAAATGAAAAATGTTAGTATTCTAGTATTTAGGTATCATTACAAGACAAAAAACTTATTATTTCCAGCCGCCCATCACCTCCTGTTCTCAAAAAATTCATCCTTTAGTGGAATTCTAGATTGGAAATACAATAAAATGGAAAAAATTAATTAAAATGAAAAATGTTAGTATTCTAGTAAATGGGTATCATTACAGGACGAAAAACTTATATTTTCCAGCTGCCCGTCACCTCATGTTCTCAAAAATTCATCCTTTAGTGGAATTCTAGATTGGAAATACAATAAAATGGAAAAAATTAATTAAAATGAAAAATGTTAGTATTCTAGTAAATGGGTATCATTACAGGACGAAAAACTTATATTTTCCAGCCGCCCATCACCTCCTGTTCTCCTGGAATTCATTCTTTATGAGAATTCCATATTGGAACTACAATAAAATGGAAAAAATTTACTAAAATGAAAAATGTTAGTATTCTAGTATTTAGGTATCATTACAAGACGAAAAACTTATATTTTCCAGCTGCCCGTCACCTCCTGTTCTCTTGGAATACATCCTTTAGTGGAATTCCAAATTGGAAATACAATAAAATGGAAAAAATTAATCAAAATGAAAAATGTTAGTATTCTAGTATTTAGGTATCATTACAAGACGAAAAACTTATTATTTCCAGCCGCCCATCACCTCCTGTTCTCAAAAAATTCATCCTTTAGTGGAATTCTAGATTGGAAATACAATAAAATGGAAAAAATTAATTAAAATGAAAAATGTTAGTATTCTAGTAATTAGGTATCATTACAGGACAAAAAACTTATTATTTCCAGCCGCCCATCACCTCCTGTTCTCAAAAAATTCATCCTTTAGTGGAATTCTAGATTGGAAATACAATAAAATGGAAAAAATTAATTAAAATGAAAAATGTTAGTATTGTAGTAATTAGGTATCATTACAAGACAAAAAACTTATTATTTCCAGCCGCCCATCACCTCCTGTTCTCAAAAAATTCATCCTTTAGTGGAATTCTAGATTGGAAATACAATAAAATGGAAAAAATTAATTAAAATGAAAAATGTTAGTATTCTAGTAAATGAGTATTATTACAGGACGAAAAACTTATATTTTCCAGCTGCCCGTCACCTCCTGTTCTCTTGGAATACATCCTTTAGTGGAATTCTAGATTGGAAATACAATAAAATGGAAAAAATTAATTAAAATGAAAAATGTTAGTATTCTAGTATTTAGGTATCATTACAAGACGAAAAACTTATTATTTCCAGCCGCCCATCACCTCCTGTTCTCACAAAATTCATCCTTTAGTGGAATTCTAGATTGGAAATACAATAAAATGGAAAAAATTAATTAAAATGAAAAATGTTAGTATTCTAGTATTTAGGTATCATTACAGGACAAAAAACTTATTATTTCCAGCCGCCCATCACCTCCAGTTCTCACAAAATTCATCCTTTAGTGCAATTCTAAATTGGAAATACAATAAAATGGAAAAAATTAATTAAAATGAAAAATGTTAGTATTCTAGTAATTAGGTATCATTACAGGACAAAAAACTTATTATTTCCAGCCGCCCATCACCTCCAGTTCTCACAAAATTCATCCTTTAGTGCAATTCTAAATTGGAAATACAATAAAATGGAAAAAATTAATTAATATGAAAAATGTTAGTATTCTAGTATTTAGGTATCATTACAAGACGAAAAACTTATTATTTCCAGCCGCCCATCACCTCCTGTTCTCAAAAAATTCATCCTTTAGTGGAATTCTAGATTGGAAATACAATAAAATGGAAAAAATTAATTAAAATGAAAAATGTTAGTATTCTAGTATTTAGGTATCATTACAAGACGAAAAACTTATATTTTCCAGCTGCCCGTCACCTCCTGTTCTCTTGGAATACATCCTTTAGTGGAATTCCAAATTGGAAATACAATAAAATGGAAAAAATTAATTAAAATGAAAAATGTTAGTATTCTAGTATTTAGGTATCATTACAAGACGAAAAACTTATTATTTCCAGCCGCCCATCACCTCCTGTTCTCAAAAAATTCATCCTTTAGTGGAATTCTAGATTGGAAATACAATAAAATGGAAAAAATTAACTAAAATGGAAAATGTTAGTATTCTAGTAATTAGGTATCATTACAAGACGAAAAACTTATTATTTCCAGCCGCCCGTCACCTCCAGTTCTCACAAAATTCATCCTTTAGTGCAATTCTAAATTGGAAATACAATAAAATGGAAAAAATTTATTAAAATGAAAAATGTTAGTATTCTAGTATTTAGGTATCATTACAAGACGAAAAACTTCTTATTTCCAGCTGCCCATCACCTCCTGTTCTCAAAAAATTCATCCTTTAGTGGAATTCTAGATTGGAAATACAATAAAATGGAAAAAATTAATTAAAATGAAAAATGTTAGTATTCTAGTAATTAGGTATCATTACAAGACAAAAAACTAATTATTTCCAGCCGCCCATCACCTCCTGTTCTCCTGGAATTCATCCTTTATGAGAATTCCATATTGGAACTACAATAAAATGGAAAAAATTTACTAAAATGAAAAATGTTAGTATTCTAGTATTTAGGTATCATTACAAGACAAAAAACTTATTATTTCCAGCCACCCATCACCTCCTGTTCTCAAAAAATTCATCCTTTAGTGGAATTCTAAATTGAAAATACAATAAAATGGAAAAAATTAACTAAAATGGAAAATGTTAGTATTCTAGTGATTAGGTATCATTACTGGACGAAAAACTTATATCTTCCAGCTGCGCGTCACCTCCTGTTCTCTTGGAATACATCCTTTAGTGGAATTCCAAATTGGAAATACATTAAAATGGAAAAAATTAACTAAAATAAAGAATGTTAGTATTCTAGTATTTAGGTATCATTACAAGACGAAAAACTTATTATTTCCAGCCGCCCATCACCTCCTGTTCTCAAAAAATTCATCCTTTAGTGGAATTCTAGATTGGAAATACAATAAAATGGAAAAAATTAATTAAAATGAAAAATGTTAGTATTCTAGTATTTAGGTATCATTACAAGACGAAAAACTTATTATTTCCAGCCGCCCATCACCTCCTGTTCACAAAAAATTCATCCTTTAGTGCAATTCTAGATTGGAAATACAATAAAATGGAAAAAATTAACTAAAATGGAAAATGTTAGTATTCTAGTGATTAGGTATCATTACTGGACGAAAAACTTATATTTTCCAGCTGCCCGTCACCTCCTGGTCTCTTGGAATACATCCTTTAGTGGAATTCCAAATTGGAAATACAATAAAATGGAAAAAATTAATTAAAATGAAAAATGTTAGTATTCTAGTATTTAGGTATCATTACAGGACAAAAAACTTATTATTTCCACCCGCCCATCACCTCCTGTTCTCCTGGAATTCATCCTTTATGAGAATTCCATATTGGAACTACAATAAAATGGAAAAAATTTACTAAAATGAAAAATGTTAGTATTCTAGTAATTAGGTATCATTACAGGACAAAAAACTTATTATTTCCAGCCGCCCATCACCTCCTGTTCTCAAAAAATTCATCCTTTAGTGGAATTCTAGATTGGAAATACAATAAAATGGAAAAAATTAATTAAAATGAAAAATGTTAGTATTCTAGTATTTAGGTATCATTACAAGACGAAAAACTTATATTTTCCAGCTGCCCGTCACCTCCTGTTCTCTTGGAATACATCCTTTAGTGGAATTCCAAATTGGAAATACAATAAAATGGAAAAAATTAATTAAAATGAAAAATGTTAGTATTCTAGTAAATGGGTATCATTACAGGACGAAAAACTTATATTTTCCAGCTGCCCGTCACCTCCTGTTCTCTTGGAATACATCCTTTAGTGGAATTCCAAATTGGAAATACAATAAAATGGAAAAAATTAATTAAAATGAAAAATGTTAGTATTCTAGTATTTAGGTATCATTACAAGACGAAAAACTTATTATTATGTCCAGCCGCCCATCACCTCCTGTTCTCACAAAATTTATCCTTTAGTGGAATTCTAGATTGGAAATACAATAAAATGGAAAAAATTAATTAAAATAAAGAATGTTAGTATTCTAGTATTTAGGTATCATTACAGGACGAAAAACTTATTATTTCCAGCCGCCCATCACCTCCTGTTCTCAAAAAATTCATCCTTTAGTGGAATTCTAGATTGGAAATACAATAAAATGGAAAAAATTAACTAAAATGGAAAATGTTAGTATTCTAGTGATTATGTATCATTACTGGACGAAAAACTTATATTTTCCAGCTGCCCGTCACATCCTGTTCTCTTGGAATACATCCTTTAGTGCAATTCAAAATTGGAAATATAATAAAATGGAAAAAATTAATTAAAATGAAAAATGTTAGTATTCTAGTATTTAGGTATCATTACAAGACGAAAAACTTATTATTTCCAGCCGCCCATCACCTCCTGTTCTCACAAAATTCATCCTTTAGTGGAATTCTAGATTGGATATACAATAAAATGGAAAAAATTAATGAAAATGAAAAATGTTAGTATTCTAGTATTTAGGTATCATTACAAGACGAAAAACTTATTATTTCCAGCCGCCCGTCACCTCCTGTTCTCCTAAAATTCATCCTTTAGTGGAATTCCAAATTGGAAATACAATAAAATGGAAAAAATTAATTAAAATGAAAAATGTTAGTATTCTAGTATTTAGGTATCATTACAAGACAAAAACTTATTATTTCCAGCCGCCCATCACCTCCTGTTCTCACAAAATTCATCCTTTAGTGCAATTCAAAATTGGAAATACAATAAAATGGAAAAAATTAATTAAAATGAAAAATGTTAGTAATCTAGTATTTAGGTATCATTACTGGACGAAAAACTTATATTTTCCAGCTGCCCGTCACCTCCTGTTCTCTTGGAATACATCCTTTAGTGGAATTCCAAATTGGAAATACAATAAAATGGAAAAAATTTACTAAAATGAAAAATGTTAGTATTCTAGTATTTAGGTATCATTACAAGACAAAAAACTTATTATTTCCAGCCGCCCATCACCTCCTGTTCTCAAAAAATTCATCCTTTAGTGGAATTCTAGATTGGAAATACAATAAAATGGAAAAAATTAATTAAAATGAAAAATGTTAGTATTCTAGTATTTAGGTATCATTACAAGACGAAAAACTTATTATTTCCAGCCGCCCATCACCTCCTGTTCTCACAAAATTCATCCTTTAGTGGAATTCTAGATTGGAAATACAATAAAATGGAAAAAATTAATGAAAATGAAAAATGTTAGTATTCTAGTATTTAGGTATCATTACAAGACGAAAAACTTATTATTTCCAGCCGCCCATCACCTCCTGTTCCCCTGGAATTCATCCTTTATGAGAATTCCATATTGGAACTACAATAAAATGGAAAAAATTTACTAAAATGAAAAATGTTAGTATTCTAGTATTTAGGTATCATTACAAGACGAAAAACTTATTATTTCCAGCCGCCCATCACCTCCTGTTCTCAAAAAATTCATCCTTTAGTGGAATTCTAGATTGGAAATACAATAAAATGGAAAAAATTAACTAAAATGGAAAATGTTAGTATTCTAGTGATTAGGTATCATTACTGGACGAAAAACTTATATTTTCCAGCTGCCCGTCACCTCCTGTTCTCTTGGAATACATCCTTTAGTGGAATTCCAAATTGGAAATACAATAAAATGGAAAAAATTAATTAAAATGAAAAATGTTAGTATTCTAGTATTTAGGTATCATTACAAGACGAAAAACTTATTATTTCCAGCCGCCCATCACCTCCTGTTCACAAAAAATTCATCCTTTAGTGCAATTCTAGATTGGAAATACAATAAAATGGAAAAAATTAACTAAAATGGAAAATGTTAGTATTCTAGTGATTAGGTATCATTACTGGACGAAAAACTTATATTTTCCAGCTGCCCGTCACCTCCTGGTCTCTTGGAATACATCCTTTAGTGGAATTCCAAATTGGAAATACAATAAAATGGAAAAAATTAATTAAAATGAAAAATGTTAGTATTCTAGTATTTAGGTATCATTACAGGACAAAAAACTTATTATTTCCAGCCGCCCATCACCTCCTGTTCTCCTGGAATTCATCCTTTATGAGAATTCCATATTGGAACTACAATAAAATGGAAAAAATTTACTAAAATGAAAAATGTTAGTATTCTAGTAATTAGGTATCATTACAGGACAAAAAACTTATTATTTCCAGCCGCCCATCACCTCCTGTTCTCAAAAAATTCATCCTTTAGTGGAATTCTAGATTGGAAATACAATAAAATGGAAAAAATTAATTAAAATGAAAAATGTTAGTATTCTAGTATTTAGGTATCATTACAAGACGAAAAACTTATATTTTCCAGCTGCCCCTCACCTCCTGTTCTCTTGGAATACATCCTTTAGTGGAATTCCAAATTGGAAATACAATAAAATGGAAAAAATTAATTAAAATGAAAAATGTTAGTATTCTAGTAAATGGGTATCATTACAGGACGAAAAACTTATATTTTCCAGCTGCCCGTCACCTCCTGTTCTCTTGGAATACATCCTTTAGTGGAATTCCAAATTGGAAATACAATAAAATGGAAAAAATTAATTAAAATGAAAAATGTTAGTATTCTAGTATTTAGGTATCATTACAAGACGAAAAACTTATTATTATGTCCAGCCGCCCATCACCTCCTGTTCTCACAAAATTTATCCTTTAGTGGAATTCTAGATTGGAAATACAATAAAATGGAAAAAATTAATTAAAATAAAGAATGTTAGTATTCTAGTATTTAGGTATCATTACAGGACGAAAAACTTATTATTTCCAGCCGCCCATCACCTCCTGTTCTCAAAAAATTCATCCTTTAGTGGAATTCTAGATTGGAAATACAATAAAATGGAAAAAATTAACTAAAATGGAAAATGTTAGTATTCTAGTGATTATGTATCATTACTGGACGAAAAACTTATATTTTCCAGCTGCCCGTCACATCCTGTTCTCTTGGAATACATCGTTTAGTGCAATTCAAAATTGGAAATATAATAAAATGGAAAAAATTAATTAAAATGAAAAATGTTAGTATTCTAGTATTTAGGTATCATTACAAGACGAAAAACTTATTATTTCCAGCCGCCCATCACCTCCTGTTCTCACAAAATTCATCCTTTAGTGGAATTCTAGATTGGAAATACAATAAAATGGAAAAAATTAATGAAAATGAAAAATGTTAGTATTCTAGTATTTAGGTATCATTACAAGACGAAAAACTTATTATTTCCAGCCGCCCGTCACCTCCTGTTCTCCTAAAATTCATCCTTTAGTGGAATTCCAAATTGGAAATACAATAAAATGGAAAAAATTAATTAAAATGAAAAATGTTAGTATTCTAGTATTTAGGTATCATTACAAGACAAAAACTTATTATTTCCAGCCGCCCATCACCTCCTGTTCTCACAAAATTCATCCTTTAGTGCAATTCAAAATTGGAAATACAATAAAATGGAAAAAATTAATTAAAATGAAAAATGTTAGTAATCTAGTATTTAGGTATCATTACTGGACGAAAAACTTATATTTTCCAGCTGCCCGTCACCTCCTGTTCTCTTGGAATACATCCTTTAGTGGAATTCCAAATTGGAAATACAATAAAATGGAAAAAATTTACTAAAATGAAAAATGTTAGTATTCTAGTATTTAGGTATCATTACAAGACGAAAAACTTATATTTTCCAGCGGCCCGTCACCTCCTGTTCTCTTGGAATACATCCTTTAGTGGAATTCCAAATTGGAAATACAATAAAATGGAAAAAATTAATTAAAATAAAAAATGTAAGTGTTCTAGTAATTAGGTATCATTACAGGACAAAAAACTTATTATTTCCTGCCGCCCATCACCCCCTGTTCTCACAAAATTCATCCTTTAGTGGAATTCTAGATTGGAAATACAATAAAATGGAAAAAATTAATGAAAATGAAAAATGTTAGTATTCTAGTATTTAGGTATCATTACAAGACGAAAAACTTATTATTTCCAGCCGCCCATCACCTCCTGTTCCCCTGGAATTCATCCTTTATGAGAATTCCATATTGGAACTACAATAAAATGGAAAAAATTTACTAAAATGAAAAATGTTAGTATTCTAGTATTTAGGTATCATTACAAGACGAAAAACTTATTATTTCCAGCCGCCCATCACCTCCTGTTCTCAAAAAATTCATCCTTTAGTGGAATTCTAGATTGGAAATACAATAAAATGGAAAAAATTAACTAAAATGGAAAATGTTAGTATTCTAGTGATTAGGTATCATTACTGGACGAAAAACTTATATTTTCCAGCTGCCCGTCACCTCCTGTTCTCTTGGAATACATCCTTTAGTGGAATTCCAAATTGGAAATACAATAAAATGGAAAAAATTAATTAAAATGAAAAATGTTAGTATTCTAGTATTTAGGTATCATTACAAGACGAAAAACTTATTATTTCCAGCCGCCCATCACCTCCTGTTCTCACAAAATTCATCCTTTAGTGGAATTCTAGATTGGAAATACAATAAAATGGAAAAAATTAATTAAAATGAAAAATGTTAGTATTCTAGTATTTAGGTATCATTACAAGACGAAAAACTTATTATTTCCAGCCGCCCGTCACCTCCTGTTCTCCTAAAATTCATCCTTTAGTGGAATTCCAAATTGGAAATACAATAAAATGGAAAAAATTAATTAAAATGAAAAATGTTAGTATTCTAGTATTTAGGTATCATTACAAGACAAAAACTTATTATTTCCAGCCGCCCATCACCTCCTGTTCTCACAAAATTCATCCTTTAGTGCAATTCAAAATTGGAAATACAATAAAATGGAAAAAATTAATTAAAATGAAGAATGTTAGTAATCTAGTATTTAGGTATCATTACTGGACGAAAAACTTATATTTTCCAGCTGCCCGTCACCTCCTGTTCTCTTGGAATACATCCTTTAGTGGAATTCCAAATTGGAAATACAATAAAATGGAAAAAATTTACTAAAATGAAAAATGTTAGTATTCTAGTATTTAGGTATCATTACAAGACAAAAAACTTATTATTTCCAGCCGCCCATCACCTCCTGTTCTCAAAAATTCATCCTTTAGTGGAATTCTAGATTGGAAATACAATAAAATGGAAAAAATTAATTAAAATGAAAAATGTTAGTATTCTAGTAAATGGGTATCATTACAGGACGAAAAACTTATATTTTCCAGCTGCCCGTCACCTCCTGTTCTCAAAAATTCATCCTTTAGTGGAATTCTAGATTGGAAATACAATAAAATGGAAAAAATTAATTAAAATGAAAAATGTTAGTATTCTAGTAAATGGGTATCATTACAGGACGAAAAACTTATATTTTCCAGCCGCCCATCACCTCCTGTTCTCCTGGAATTCATTCTTTATGAGAATTCCATATTGGAACTACAATAAAATGGAAAAAATTTACTAAAATGAAAAATGTTAGTATTCTAGTATTTAGGTATCATTACAAGACGAAAAACTTATATTTTCCAGCTGCCCGTCACCTCCTGTTCTCTTGGAATACATCCTTTAGTGGAATTCCAAATTGGAAATACAATAAAATGGAAAAAATTAATCAAAATGAAAAATGTTAGTATTCTAGTATTTAGGTATCATTACAAGACGAAAAACTTATTATTTCCAGCCGCCCATCACCTCCTGTTCTCAAAAAATTCATCCTTTAGTGGAATTCTAGATTGGAAATACAATAAAATGGAAAAAATTAATTAAAATTAAAAATGTTAGTATTCTAGTAATTAGGTATCATTACAGGACAAAAAACTTATTATTTCCAGCCGCCCATCACCTCCTGTTCTCAAAAAATTCATCCTTTAGTGGAATTCTAGATTGGAAATACAATAAAATGGAAAAAATTAATTAAAATGAAAAATGTTAGTATTGTAGTAATTAGGTATCATTACAGGACAAAAAACTTATTATTTCCAGCCGCCCATCACCTCCTGTTCTCCTGGAATTCATCCTTTATGAGAATTCCATATTGGAACTACAATAAAATGGAAAAAATTTACTAAAATGAAAAATGTTAGTATTCTAGTATTTAGGTATCATTACAAGACGAAAAACTTATTATTTCCAGCCGCCCATCACCTCCTGTTCTCAAAAAATTCATCCTTTAGTGCAATTCTAGATTGGAAATACAATAAAATGGAAAAAATTAACTAAAATGGAAAATGTTAGTATTCTAGTGATTAGGTATCATTACTGGACGAAAAACTTATATTTTCCAGCTGCCCGTCACCTCCTGTTCTCTTGGAATACATCCTTTAGTGGAATTCCAAATTGGAAATACAATAAAATGGAAAAAATTAATTAAAATGAAAAATGTTAGTATTCTAGTATTTAGGTATCATTACAGGACAAAAAACTTATTATTTCCAGCCGCCCATCACCTCCTGTTCTCCTGGAATTCATCCTTTATGAGAATTCCATATTGGAACTACAATAAAATGGAAAAAATTTACTAAAATGAAAAATGTTAGTATTCTAGTATTTAGGTATCATTACAGGACAAAAAACTTATTATTTCCAGCCGCCCATCACCTCCTGTTCTCCTGGAATTCATCCTTTATGAGAATTCCATATTGGAACTACAATAAAATGGAAAAAATTTACTAAAATGAAAAATGTTAGTATTCTAGTATTTAGGTATCATTACAGGACGAAAAACTTATTATTTCCAGCCGCCCATCACCTCCTGTTCTCCTGGAATTCATCCTTTATGAGAATTCCATATTGGAACTACAATAAAATGGAAAAAATTTACTAAAATGAAAAATTTTAGTATTCTAGTAATTAGGTATCATTACAGGACAAAAAACTTATTATTTCTAGCCGCCCATCACCTCCTGTTCTCCTGGAATTCATCCTTTATGAGAATTCCATATTGGAAATACAATAAAATGGAAAAAATTAATTAAAATGGAAAATGTTAGTCTTCTAGTGATTAGGTATAATTACTGGACGAAAAACTTATATTTTCCAGCTGCCCGTCACCTCCTGTTCTCTTGGAATACATCCTTTAGTGGAATTCCAAATTGGAAATACAATAAAATGGAAAAAATTAATTAAAATGAAAAATGTTAGTATTCTAGTAAATGGGTATCATTACAGGACGAAAAACTTATATTTTCCAGCTGCCCGTCACCTCCTGTTCTCTTGGAATACATCCTTTAGTGGAAGTCCAAATTGGAAATACAATAAAATGGAAAAAATTAATTAAAATGAAAAATGTTAGTATTCTAGTATTTAGGTATCATTACAAGACGAAAAACTTATTATTTCCAGCCGCCCATCACCTCCTTTTCTCACAAAATTTATCCTTTAGTGGAATTCTAGATTGGAAATACAATAAAATGGAAAAAATTAATTAAAATAAAGAATGTTAGTATTCTAGTATTTAGGTATCATTACAGGACGAAAAACTTATTATTTCCAGCCGCCCATCACCTCCTGTTCTCAAAAAATTCATCCTTTAGTGGAATTCTAGATTGGAAATACAATAAAATGGAAAAAATTAACTAAAATGGAAAATGTTAGTATTCTAGTAATTAGGTATCATTACAAGACGAAAAACTTATTATTTCCAGCCGCCCGTCACCTCCAGTTCTCACAAAATTCATCCTTTAGTGCAATTCTAAATTGGAAATACAATAAAATGGAAAAAATTAATTAAAATGAAAAATGTTAGTATTCTAGTAATTAGGTATCATTACAGGACAAAAAAATTATTATTTCCAGCCGCCCATCACCTCCTGTTCTCCTGGAATTCATCCTTTATGAGAATTCCATATTGGAACTACAATAAAATGGAAAAAATTTACTAAAATAAAGAATGTTAGTATTCTAGTATTTAGGTATCATTACAGGACGAAAAACTTATATTTTCCAGCTGCCCATCACCTCCTGTTCTCTTGGAATACATCCTTTAGTGGAATTCCAAATTGGAAATACAATAAAATGGAAAAAATTAATTAAAATGAAAAATGTTAGTATCCTAGTATTTAGGTATCATTACAAGACGAAAAACTTATATTTTCCAGCGGCCCGTCACCTCCTGTTCTCTTGGAATACATCCTTTAGTGGAATTCCAAATTGGAAATACAATAAAATGGAAAAAATTAATTAAAATAAAAAATGTAAGTGTTCTAGTAATTAGGTATCATTACAGGACAAAAAACTTATTATTTCCTGCCGCCCATCACCCCCTGTTCTCACAAAATTCATCCTTTAGTGGAATTCTAGATTGGAAATACAATAAAATGGAAAAAATTAATTAAAATGAAAAATGTTAGTATTCTAGTATTTAGGTATCATTACAGGACGAAAAACTTATATTTTCCAGCTGCCCGTCACCTCCTGTTCTCTTGGAATACATCCTTTAGTGGAATTCCAAATTGGAAATACAATAAAATGGAAAAAATTAATTAAAATGAAAAATGTTAGTATTCTAGTATTTAGGTATCATTACAAGACGAAAAACTTATATTTTCCAGCGGCCCGTCACCTCCTGTTCTCTTGGAATACATCCTTTAGTGGAATTCCAAATTGGAAATACAATAAAATGGAAAAAATTAATTAAAATGAAAAATGTTAGTATTCTAGTATTTAGGTATCATTACAAGACGAAAAACTTATTATTTCCAGCCGCACATCACCTCCTGTTCTCAAAAAATTCATCCTTTAGTGGAATTCTAGATTGGAAATACAATAAAATGGAAAAAATTAATTAAAATGAAAAATGTTAGTATTCTAGTATTTAGGTATCATTACAAGACGAAAAACTTATATTTTCCAGCTGCCCGTCACCTCCTGTTCTCTTGGAATACATCCTTTAGTGGAATTCCAAATTGGAAATACAATAAAATGGAAAAAATTAATTAAAATGAAAAATGTTAGTATTCTAGTAAATGGGTATCATTACAGGACGAAAAACTTATATTTTCCAGCTGCCCGTCACCTCCTGTTCTCTTGGAATACATCCTTTAGTGGAATTCTAGATTGGAAATACAATAAAATGGAAAAAATTAATTAAAATGAAAAATGTTAGTATTCTAGTATTTAGGTATCATTACAAGACGAAAAACTTATTATTTCCAGCCGCCCATCACCTCCTGTTCTCACAAAATTTATCCTTTAGTGGAATTCTAGATTGGAAATACAATAAAATGGAAAAAATTAATTAAAATAAAGAATGTTAGTATTCTAGTATTTAGGTATCATTACAGGACGAAAAACTTATTATTTCCAGCCGCCCATCACCTCCTGTTCTCAAAAAATTCATCCTTTAGTGGAATTCTAGATTGGAAATACAATAAAATGGAAAAAATTAACTAAAATGGAAAATGTTAGTATTCTAGTGATTATGTATCATTACTGGACGAAAAACTTATATTTTCCAGCTGCCCGTCACCTCCTGTTCTCTTGGAATACATCCTTTAGTGGAATTCCAAATTGGAAATACAATAAAATGGAAAAAATTAATTAAAATGAAAAATGTTAGTATTCTAGTATTTAGGTATCATTACAAGACGAAAAACTTATTATTTCCAGCCGCCCATCACCTCCTGTTCTCAAAAAATTCATCCTTTAGTGGAATTCTAGATTGGAAATACAATAAAATGGAAAAAATTAATTAAAATGAAAAATGTTAGTATTCTAGTATTTAGGTATCATTACAAGACGAAAAACTTATTATTTCCAGCCGCCCATCACCTCCTGTTCTCAAAAAATTCATCCTTTAGTGGAATTCTAGATTGGAAATACAATAAAATGGAAAAAATTAACTAAAATGGAAAATGTTAGTCTTCTAGTGATTAGGTATCATTACTGGACGAAAAACTTATATTTTCCAGCTGCCCGTCACCTCCTGTTCTCTTGGAATACATCCTTTAGTGGAATTCCAAATTGGAAATACAATAAAATGGAAAAAATTAATTAAAATGAAAAATGTTAGTATTCTAGTAAATGGGTATCATTACAAGACGAAAAACTTATTATTTCCAGCCGCCCATCACCTCCTGTTCTCACAAAATTTATCCTTTAGTGGAATTCTAGATTGGAAATACAATAAAATGGAAAAAATTAATTAAAATAAAGAATGTTAGTATTCTAGTATTTAGGTATCATTACAGGACGAAAAACTTATTATTTCCAGCCGCCCATCACCTCCTGTTCTCAAAAAATTTATCCTTTAGTGGAATTCTGGATTGGAAATACAATAAAATGGAAAAAATTAACTAAAATGGAAAATGTTAGTATTCTAGTGATTAGGTATCATTACTGGACGAAAAACTTATATTTTCCAGCGGCCCGTCACCTCCTGTTCACTTGGAATACATCCTTTAGTGGAATTCCAAATTGGAAATACAATAAAATGGAAAAAATTAATTAAAATGAAAAATGTAAATATTCTAGTAATTAGGTATCATTACAGGACAAAAAACTTATTATTTCCAGCCGCCCATCACCTCCTGTTCTCACAAAATTCATCCTTTAGTGCAATTCTAGATTGGAAATACAATAAAATGGAAAAAATTAATTAAAATGAAAAATGTTAGTATTCTAGTATTTAGGTATCATTACAAGACGAAAAACTTATTATTTCCAGCCGCCCATCACCTCCTGTTCTCAAAAAATTCATCCTTTAGTGCAATTCTAGATTGGAAATACAATAAAATGGAAAAAATTAATTAAAATGAAAAATGTTAGTATTCTAGTATTTAGGTATCATTACAAGACGAAAAACTTATTATTTCCAGCCGCCCATCACCTCCTGTTCTCACAAAATTTATCCTTTAGTGGAATTCTAGATTGGAAATACAATAAAATGGAAAAAATTAATTAAAATAAAGAATGTTAGTATTCTAGTATTTAGGTATCATTACAGGACGAAAAACTTATTATTTCCAGCCGCCCATCACCTCCTGTTCTCAAAAAATTCATCCTTTAGTGGAATTCTAGATTGGAAATACAATAAAATGGAAAAAATTAACTAAAATGAAAAATGTTAGTATTCTAGTATTTAGGTATCATTACAAGACGAAAAACTTATTATTTCCAGCCGCCCATCACCTCCTGTTCTCAAAAAATTCATCCTTTAGTGGAATTCTAGATTGGAAATACAATAAAATGGAAAAAATTAATTAAAATGAAAAATGTTAGTATTCTAGTATTTAGGTATCATTACAAGACGAAAAACTTATTATTTCCAGCCGCCCATCACCTCCTGTTCTCAAAAAATTCATCCTTTAGTGGAATTCTAGATTGGAAATACAATAAAATGGAAAAAATTAACTAAAATGGAAAATGTTAGTCTTCTAGTGATTAGGTATCATTACTGGACGAAAAACTTATATTTTCCAGCTGCCCGTCACCTCCTGTTCTCTTGGAATACATCCTTTAGTGGAATTCCAAATTGGAAATACAATAAAATGGAAAAAATTAATTAAAATGAAAAATGTTAGTATTCTAGTATTTAGGTATCATTACAAGACGAAACACTTATATTTTCCAGCGGCCCGTCACCTCCTGTTCACTTGGAATACATCCTTTAGTGGAATTCCAAATTGGAAATACAATAAAATGGAAAAAATTAATTAAAATGAAAAATGTTAGTATTCTAGTATTTAGGTATCATTACAAGACGAAAAACTTATTATTTCCAGCCGCCCATCACCTCCTGTTCTCAAAAAATTCATCCTTTAGTGGAATTCTAGATTGGAAATACAATAAAATGGAAAAAATTAATTAAAATGAAAAATGTTAGTATTCTAGTATTTAGGTATCATTACAAGACGAAAAACTTATTATTTCCAGCCGCCCATCACCTCCTGTTCTCAAAAAATTCATCCTTTAGTGGAATTCTAGATTGGAAATACAATAAAATGGAAAAAATTAACTAAAATGGAAAATGTTAGTCTTCTAGTGATTAGGTATCATTACTGGACGAAAAACTTATATTTTCCAGCTGCCCGTCACCTCCTGTTCTCTTGGAATACATCCTTTAGTGGAATTCCAAATTGGAAATACAATAAAATGGAAAAAATTAATTAAAATGAAAAATGTTAGTATTCTAGTAAATGGGTATCATTACAAGACGAAAAACTTATTATTTCCAGCCGCCCATCACCTCCTGTTCTCACAAAATTTATCCTTTAGTGGAATTCTAGATTGGAAATACAATAAAATGGAAAAAATTAATTAAAATAAAGAATGTTAGTATTCTAGTATTTAGGTATCATTACAGGACGAAAAACTTATTATTTCCAGCCGCCCATCACCTCCTGTTCTCAAAAAATTTATCCTTTAGTGGAATTCTAGATTGGAAATACAATAAAATGGAAAAAATTAACTAAAATGGAAAATGTTAGTATTCTAGTGATTAGGTATCATTACTGGACGAAAAACTTATATTTTCCAGCTGCCCGTCACCTCCTGTTCTCTTGGAATACATCCTTTAGTGCAATTCAAAATTGGAAATACAATAAAATGAAAAAAATTAATTAAAATGAAAAATGTTAGTATTCTAGTATTTAGGTATCATTACAAGACGAAAAACTTATTATTTCCAGCCGCCCATCACCTCCTGTTCTCACAAAATTCATCCTTTAGTGCAATTCTAGATTGGAAATACAATAAAATGGAAAAAATTAATTAAAATGAAAAATGTTAGTATTCTAGTATTTAGGTATCATTACAAGACGAAAAACTTATTATTTCCAGCCGCCCATCACCTCCTGTTCTCACAAAATTTATCCTTTAGTGGAATTCTAGATTGGAAATACAATAAAATGGAAAAAATTAATTAAAATAAAGAATGTTAGTATTCTAGTATTTAGGTATCATTACAGGACGAAAAACTTATTATTTCCAGCCGCCCATCACCTCCTGTTCTCACAAAATTCATCCTTTAGTGCAATTCTAGATTGGAAATACAATAAAATGGAAAAAATTAACTAAAATGAAAAATGTTAGTATTCTAGTATTTAGGTATCATTACAAGACGAAACACTTATATTTTCCAGCGGCCCGTCACCTCCTGTTCACTTGGAATACATCCTTTAGTGGAATTCCAAATTGGAAATACAATAAAATGGAAAAAATTAATTAAAATGAAAAATGTAAGTATTCTAGTAATTAGGTATCATTACAGGACAAAAAACTTATTATTTCCAGCCGCCCATCACCTCCTGTTCTTCTGGAATTCATCCTTTATGAGAATTCCATATTGGAACTACAATAAAATGGAAAAAATTAATTAAAATGAAAAATGTTAGTATTCTAGTATTTAGGTATCATTACAAGCCGAAAAACTTATTATTTCCAGCCGCCCATCACCTCCTGTTCTCAAAAAATTCATCCTTTAGTGGAATTCTAGATTGGAAATACAATAAAATGGAAAAAATTAATTAAAATGAAAAATGTTAGTATTCTAGTATTTAGGTATCATTACAAGACGAAAAACTTATATTTTCCAGCTGCCCGTCACCTCCTGTTCTCCTGGAATTCATCCTTTATGAGAATTCCATATTGGAACTACAATAAAATGGAAAAAATTTACTAAAATGAAAAATGTTAGTATTCTAGTATTTAGGTATCATTACAGGACGAAAAACTTATTATTTCCAGTCGCCCATCACCTCCTGTTCTCCTGGAATTCATCCTTTATGAGAATTCCATATTGGAACTACAATAAAATGGAAAAAATTTACTAAAATGAAAAATGTTAGTATTCTAGTAATTAGGTATCATTACAGGACAAAAAACTTATTATTTCCAGCCGCCCATCACCTCCTGTTCTCCTGGAATTCATCCTTTATGAGAATTCCATATTGGAAATACAATAAAATGGAAAAAATTAATTAAAATGAAAAATGTTAGTATTCTAGTATTTAGGCATCATTACAAGACGAAAAACTTATTATTTCCAGCCGCCCATCACCTCCTGTTCTCAAAAAATTCATCCTTTAGTGGAATTCTACATTGGAAATACAATAGAATGGAAAAAATTAACTAAAATGGAAAATGTTAGTATTTTTGTAATTAGGTATCATTACAAGACGAAAAACTTATTATTTCCAGCCGCCCATCACCTCCTGTTCTCACAAAATTCATCCTTTAGTGCAATTCAAAATTGGAAATACAATAAAATGGAAAAAATTAATTAAAATGAAAAATGTTAGTATTCTAGTATTTAGGTATCATTACAGGACGAAAAACATATTTTCCAGCTGCCCGTCACCTCCTGTTCTCTTGGAATACATCCTTTAGTGGAATTCCAAATTGGAACTACAATAAAATGGAAAAAATTAATTAAAATGAAAAATGTTAGTATTCTAGTATTTAGGTATCATTACAAGACGAAAAACTTATTATTTCCAGCCGCCCATCACCTCCTGTTCTCAAAAAATTCATCCTTTAGTGGAATTCTAGATTGGAAATACAATAAAATGGAAAAAAATAATTAAAATGAAAAATGTTAGTATTCTAGTAATTAGGTATCATTACAGGACAAAAAACTTATTATTTCCAGCCGCCCATCACCTCCTGTTCTCACAAAATTCATCCTTTAGTGGAATTCTAGATTGGAAATACAATAAAATGGAAAAAATTTACTAAAATGAAAAATGTTAGTATTCTAGTAATTAGGTATCATTACAGGACAAAAAACTTATTATTTCCAGCCGCCCATCACCTCCTGTTCTCCTGGAATTCATCCTTTATGAGAATTCCATATTGGAACTACAATAAAATGGAAAAAATTAATTAAAATGAAAAATGTTAGTATTCTAGTATTTAGGTATCATTACAAGCCGAAAAACTTATTATTTCCAGCCGCCCATCACCTCCTGTTCTCAAAAAATTCATCCTTTAGTGGAATTCTAGATTGGAAATACAATAAAATGGAAAAAAATTAATTAAAATGAAAAATGTTAGTATTCTAGTATTTAGGTATCATTACAAGACGAAAAACTTATATTTTCCAGCTGCCCGTCACCTCCTGTTCTCCTGGAATTCATCCTTTATGAGAATTCCATATTGGAACTACAATAAAATGGAAAAAATTTACTAAAATGAAAAATGTTAGTATTCTAGTATTTAGGTATCCTTACAGGACGAAAAACTTATTATTTCCAGTCGCCCATCACCTCCTGTTCTCCTGGAATTCATTCTTTATGAGAATTCCATATTGGAACTACAATAAAATGGAAAAAATTTACTAAAATGAAAAATGTTAGTATTCTAGTAATTAGGTATCATTACAGGACAAAAAACTTATTATTTCCAGCCGCCCATCACCTCCTGTTCTCCTGGAATTCATCCTTTATGAGAATTCCATATTGGAAATACAATAAAATGGAAAAAATTAATTAAAATGAAAAATGTTAGTATTCTAGTATTTAGGCATCATTACAAGACGAAAAACTTATTATTTCCAGCCGCCCATCACCTCCTGTTCTCAAAAAATTCATCCTTTAGTGGAATTCTACATTGGAAATACAATAGAATGGAAAAAATTAACTAAAATGGAAAATGTTAGTATTCTAGTAATTAGGTATCATTACAAGACGAAAAACTTATTATTTCCAGCCGCCCATCACCTCCTGTTCTCACAAAATTCATCCTTTAGTGCAATTCAAAATTGGAAATACAATAAAATGGAAAAAATTAATTAAAATGAAAAATGTTAGTATTCTAGTATTTAGGTACCATTACAGGACGAAAAACATATTTTCCAGCTGCCCGTCACCTCCTGTTCTCTTGGAATACATCCTTTAGTGGAATTCCAAATTGGAACTACAATAAAATGGAAAAAATTTACTAAAATGAAAAATGTTAGTATTCTAGTAATTAGGTATCATTACAGGACAAAAAACTTATTATTTCCAGCCGCCCATCACCTCCTGTTCTCACAAAATTCATCCTTTAGTGGAATTCTAGATTGGAAATACAATAAAATGGAAAAAATTAATCAAAATGAAAAATGTTAGTATTCTAGTATTTAGGTATCATTACAAGACGAAAAACTTATTATTTCCAGCCGCCCATCACCTCCTGTTCTCAAAAAATTCATCCTTTAGTGGAATTCTAGATTGGAAATACAATAAAATGGAAAAAATTAATTAAAATGAAAAATGTTAGTATTCTAGTAATTAGGTATCATTACAGGACAAAAAACTTATTATTTCCAGCCGCCCATTACCTCTTGTTCTCAAAAAATTCATCCTTTATGAGAATTCCATATTGGAACTACAATAAAATGGAAAAAATTTACTAAAATGAAAAATGTTAGTATTCTAGTATTTAGGTATCATTACAAGACAAAAAACTTATTATTTCCAGCCGCCCATCACCTCCTGTTCTGAAAAAATTCATCCTTTAGTGGAATTCTAGATTGGAAATACAATAAAATGGAAAAAATTAATTAAAATGAAAAATGTTAGTATTCTAGTAAATGGGTATCATTACAGGACGAAAAACTTATATTTTCCAGCTGCCCGTCACCTCCTGTTCTCAAAAATTCATCCTTTAGTGGAATCCTAGATTGGAAATACAATAAAATGGAAAAAATTAATTAAAATGAAAAATGTTAGTATTCTAGTATTTAGGTATCATTACAAGACGAAAAACTTATTATTTCCAGCCGCCCGTCACCTCCTGTTCTCCTAAAATTCATCCTTTAGTGCAATTCTAGATTGGAAATACAATAAAATGGAAAAAATAATTAAAATGAAAAATGTTAGTATTCTAGTATTTAGGTATCATTACAAGCCGAAAAACTTATTATTTCCAGCCGCCCATCACCTCCTGTTCTCAAAAAATTCATCCTTTAGTGGAATTCTAGATTGGAAATACAATAAAATGGAAAAAATTAATTAAAATGAAAAATGTTAGTATTCTAGTATTTAGGTATCATTACAAGACGAAACACTTATATTTTCCAGCGGCCCGTCACCTCCTGTTCACTTGGAATACATCCTTTAGTGGAATTCCAAATTGGAAATACAATAAAATGGAAAAAATTAATTAAAATGAAAAATGTAAGTATTCTAGTAATTAGGTATCATTACAGGACAAAAAACTTATTATTTCCAGCCGCCCATCACCTCCTGTTCTCACAAAATTCATCCTTTAGTGGAATTCTAGATTGGAAATACAATAAAATGGAAAAAATTTACTAAAATGAAAAATGTTAGTATTCTAGTAATTAGGTATCATTACAGGACAAAAAACTTATTATTTCCAGCCGCCCATCACCTCCTGTTCTCCTGGAATTCATCCTTTATGAGAATTCCATATTGGAACTACAATAAAATGGAAAAAATTAATTAAAATGAAAAATGTTAGTATTCTAGTATTTAGGTATCATTACAGGACAAAAAACTTATTATTTCCAGCCGCCCATCACCTCCTGTTCTTCTGGAATTCATCCTTTATGAGAATTCCATATTGGAACTACAATAAAATGGAAAAAATTAATTAAAATGAAAAATGTTAGTATTCTAGTATTTAGGTATCATTACAAGCCGAAAAACTTATTATTTCCAGCCGCCCATCACCTCCTGTTCTCAAAAAATTCATCCTTTAGTGGAATTCTAGATTGGAAATACAATAAAATGGAAAAAATTAATTAAAATGAAAAATGTTAGTATTCTAGTATTTAGGTATCATTACAAGACGAAAAACTTATATTTTCCAGCGGCCCGTCACCTCCTGTTCACTTGGAATACATCCTTTAGTGGAATTCCAAATTGGAAATACAATAAAATGGAAAAAATTAATTAAAATGAAAAATGTAAGTATTCTAGTAATTAGGTATCATTACAGGACAAAAAACTTATTATTTCCAGCCGCCCATCACCTCCTGTTCTCACAAAATTCATCCTTTAGTGGAATTCTAGATTGGAAATACAATAAAATGGAAAAAATTAATTAAAATGAAAAATGTTAGTATTCTAGTATTTAGGTATCATTACAAGACGAAACACTTATATTTTCCAGCGGCCCGTCACCTCCTGTTCACTTGGAATACATCCTTTAGTGGAATTCCAAATTGGAAATACAATAAAATGGAAAAAATTAATTAAAATGAAAAATGTAAGTATTCTAGTAATTAGGTATCATTACAGGACAAAAAACTTATTATTTCCAGCCGCCCATCACCTCCTGTTCTCACAAAATTCATCCTTTAGTGGAATTCTAGATTGGAAATACAATAAAATGGAAAAAATTTACTAAAATGAAAAATGTTAGTATTCTAGTAATTAGGTATCATTACAGGACAAAAAACTTATTATTTCCAGCCGCCCATCACCTCCTGTTCTCCTGGAATTCATCCTTTATGAGAATTCCATATTGGAACTACAATAAAATGGAAAAAATTAATTAAAATGAAAAATGTTAGTATTCTAGTATTTAGGTATCATTACAGGACAAAAAACTTATTATTTCCAGCCGCCCATCACCTCCTGTTCTTCTGGAATTCATCCTTTATGAGAATTCCATATTGGAACTACAATAAAATGGAAAAAATTAATTAAAATGAAAAATGTTAGTATTCTAGTATTTAGGTATCATTACAAGCCGAAAAACTTATTATTTCCAGCCGCCCATCACCTCCTGTTCTCAAAAAATTCATCCTTTAGTGGAATTCTAGATTGGAAATACAATAAAATGGAAAAAATTAATTAAAATGAAAAATGTTAGTATTCTAGTATTTTGGTATCATTACAAGACGAAAAACTTATATTTTCCAGCTGCCCGTCACCTCCTGTTCTCCTGGAATTCATCCTTTATGAGAATTCCATATTGGAACTACAATAAAATGGAAAAAATTTACTAAAATGAAAAATGTTAGTATTCTAGTATTTAGGTATCATTACAGGACGAAAAACTTATTATTTCCAGTCGCCCATCACCTCCTGTTCTCCTGGAATTCATCCTTTATGAGAATTCCATATTGGAACTACAATAAAATGGAAAAAATTTACTAAAATGAAAAATGTTAGTATTCTAGTAATTAGGTATCATTACAGGACAAAAAACTTATTATTTCCAGCCGCCCATCACCTCCTGTTCTCCTGGAATTCATCCTTTATGAGAATTCCATATTGGAAATACAATAAAATGGAAAAAATTAATTAAAATGAAAAATGTTAGTATTCTAGTATTTAGGCATCATTACAAGACGAAAAACTTATTATTTCCAGCCGCCCATCACCTCCTGTTCTCAAAAAATTCATCCTTTAGTGGAATTCTACATTGGAAATACAATAGAATGGAAAAAATTAACTAAAATGGAAAATGTTAGTATTCTAGTAATTAGGTATCATTACAAGACGAAAAACTTATTATTTCCAGCCGCCCATCACCTCCTGTTCTCACAAAATTCATCCTTTAGTGCAATTCAAAATTGGAAATACAATAAAATGGAAAAAATTAATTAAAATGAAAAATGTTAGTATTCTAGTATTTAGGTATCATTACAGGACGAAAAACATATTTTCCAGCTGCCCGTCACCTCCTGTTCTCTTGGAATACATCCTTTAGTGGAATTCCAAATTGGAACTACAATAAAATGGAAAAAATTAATTAAAATGAAAAATGTTAGTATTCTAGTATTTAGGTATCATTACAAGACGAAAAACTTATTATTTCCAGCCGCCCATCACCTCCTGTTCTCAAAAAATTCATCCTTTAGTGGAATTCTAGATTGGAAATACAATAAAATGGAAAAAATTAATTAAAATGAAAAATGTTAGTATTCTAGTAATTAGGTATCATTACAGGACAAAAAACTTATTATTTCCAGCCGCCCATCACCTCCTGTTCTCACAAAATTCATCCTTTAGTGGAATTCTAGATTGGAAATACAATAAAATGGAAAAAATTTACTAAAATGAAAAATGTTAGTATTCTAGTAATTAGGTATCATTACAGGACAAAAAACTTATTATTTCCAGCCGCCCATCACCTCCTGTTCTCCTGGAATTCATCCTTTATGAGAATTCCATATTGGAACTACAATAAAATGGAAAAAATTAATTAAAATGAAAAATGTTAGTATTCTAGTATTTAGGTATCATTACAGGACAAAAAACTTATTATTTCCAGCCGCCCATCACCTCCTGTTCTCAAAAAATTCATCCTTTAGTGGAATTCTAGATTGGAAATACAATAAAATGGAAAAAAATTAATTAAAATGAAAAATGTTAGTATTCTAGTATTTAGGTATCATTACAAGACGAAAAACTTATATTTTCCAGCTGCCCGTCACCTCCTGTTCTTTTGGAATTCATCCTTTATGAGAATTCCATATTGGAACTACAATAAAATGGAAAAAATTTACTAAAATGAAAAATGTTAGTATTCTAGTATTTAGGTATCATTACAGGACGAAAAACTTATTATTTCCAGTCGCCCATCACCTCCTGTTCTCCTGGAATTCATTCTTTATGAGAATTCCATATTGGAACTACAATAAAATGGAAAAAATTTACTAAAATGAAAAATGTTAGTATTCTAGTAATTAGGTATCATTACAGGACAAAAAACTTATTATTTCCAGCCGCCCATCACCTCCTGTTCTCCTGGAATTCATCCTTTATGAGAATTCCATATTGGAAATACAATAAAATGGAAAAAATTAATTAAAATGAAAAATGTTAGTATTCTAGTATTTAGGCATCATTACAAGACGAAAAACTTATTATTTCCAGCCGCCCATCACCTCCTGTTCTCAAAAAATTCATCCTTTAGTGGAATTCTACATTGGAAATACAATAGAATGGAAAAAATTAACTAAAATGGAAAATGTTAGTATTCTAGTAATTAGGTATCATTACAAGACGAAAAACTTATTATTTCCAGCCGCCCATCACCTCCTGTTCTCACAAAATTCATCCTTTAGTGCAATTCAAAATTGGAAATACAATAAAATGGAAAAAATTAATTAAAATGAAAAATGTTAGTATTCTAGTATTTAGGTACCATTACAGGACGAAAAACATATTTTCCAGCTGCCCGTCACCTCCTGTTCTCTTGGAATACATCCTTTAGTGGAATTCCAAATTGGAACTACAATAAAATGGAAAAAATTTACTAAAATGAAAAATGTTAGTATTCTAGTAATTAGGTATCATTACAGGACAAAAAACTTATTATTTCCAGCCGCCCATCACCTCCTGTTCTCACAAAATTCATCCTTTAGTGGAATTCTAGATTGGAAATACAATAAAATGGAAAAAATTAATCAAAATGAAAAATGTTAGTATTCTAGTATTTAGGTATCATTACAAGACGAAAAACTTATTATTTCCAGCCGCCCATCACCTCCTGTTCTCAAAAAATTCATCCTTTAGTGGAATTCTAGATTGGAAATACAATAAAATGGAAAAAATTAATTAAAATGAAAAATGTTAGTATTCTAGTAATTAGGTATCATTACAGGACAAAAAACTTATTATTTCCAGCCGCCCATTACCTCCTGTTCTCAAAAAATTCATCCTTTATGAGAATTCCATATTGGAACTACAATAAAATGGAAAAAATTTACTAAAATGAAAAATGTTAGTATTCTAGTATTTAGGTATCATTACAAGACAAAAAACTTATTATTTCCAGCCGCCCATCACCTCCTGTTCTGAAAAAATTCATCCTTTAGTGGAATTCTAGATTGGAAATACAATAAAATGGAAAAAATTAATTAAAATGAAAAATGTTAGTATTCTAGTAAATGGGTATCATTACAGGACGAAAAACTTATATTTTCCAGCTGCCCGTCACCTCCTGTTCTCAAAAATTCATCCTTTAGTGGAATCCTAGATTGGAAATACAATAAAATGGAAAAAATTAATTAAAATGAAAAATGTTAGTATTCTAGTATTTAGGTATCATTACAAGACGAAAAACTTATTATTTCCAGCCGCCCGTCACCTCCTGTTCTCCTAAAATTCATCCTTTAGTGCAATTCTAGATTGGAAATACAATAAAATGGAAAAAATTAATTAAAATGAAAAATGTTAGTATTCTAGTATTTAGGTATCATTACTGGACGAAAAACTTATATTTTCCAGCTGCCCGTCACCTCCTGTTCTCTTGGAATACATCCTTTAGTGGAATTCCAAATTGGAAATACAATAAAATGGAAAAAATTAATTAAAATGAAAAATGTTAGTATTCTAGTATTTAGGTATCATTACAAGACGAAAAACTTATTATTTCCAGCCGCCCGTCACCTCCTGTTCTCACAAAATTCATCCTTTAGTGCAATTCAAAATTGGAAATACAATAAAATGGAAAAAATTAATTAAAATGAAAAATGTTAGTATTCTAGTATTTAGGTATCATTACAGGACGAAAAACTTATTATTTCCAGCCGCCCATCACCTCCTGTTCTCAAAAAATTCATCCTTTAGTGGAATTCTAGTTTGGAAATACAATAAAATGGAAAAAATTAATTAAAATGAAAAATGTTAGTATTCTAGTAATTAGGAATCATTACAGGACAAAAAACTTATTATTTCCAGCCGCCCATCACCTCCTGTTCTCCTGGAATTCATCCTTTATGAGAATTCCATATTGGAACTACAATAAAATGGAAAAAATTAATTAAAATGAAAAATGTTAGTATTCTAGTAAATGGGTATCATTACAGGACGAAAAATTTATATTTTCCAGCTGCCCGTCACCTCCTGTTCTCAAAAATTCATCCTTTAGTGGAATCCTAGATTGGAAATACAATAAAATGGAAAAAATTAATTAAAATGAAAAATGTTAGTATTCTAGTATTTAGGTATCATTACAAGACGAAAAACTTATTATTTCCAGCCGCCCGTCACCTCCTGTTCTCCTAAAATTCATCCTTTAGTGCAATTCTAGATTGGAAATACAATAAAATGGAAAAAATTAATTAAAATGAAAAATGTTAGTATTCTAGTATTTAGGTATCATTACTGGACGAAAAACTTATATTTTCCAGCTGCCCGTCACCTCCTGTTCTCTTGGAATACATCCTTTAGTGGAATTCCAAATTGGAAATACAATAAAATGGAAAAAATTAATTAAAATGAAAAATGTTAGTATTCTAGTATTTAGGTATCATTACAAGACGAAAAACTTATTATTTCCAGCCGCCCATCACCTCCTGTTCTCACAAAATTCATCCTTTAGTGCAATTCAAAATTGGAAATACAATAAAATGGAAAAAATTAATTAAAATGAAAAATGTTAGTATTCTAGTATTTAGGTATCATTACAAGACGAAAAACTTATTATTTCCAGCCGCCCATCACCTCCTGTTCTCAAAAAATTCATCCTTTATGAGAATTCCATATTGGAACTACAATAAAATGGAAAAAATTTACTAAAATGAAAAATGTTAGTATTCTAGTAATTAGGTATCATTACAGGACAAAAAACTTATTATTTCCAGCCGCCCATCACCTCCTGTTCTCCTGGAATTCATCCTTTATGAGAATTCCATATTGGAACTACAATAAAGTGGAAAAAATTTACTAAAATGAAAAATGTTAGTATTCTAGTATTTAGGTATCATTACAAGACAAAAAACTTATTATTTCCAGCCGCCCATCACCTCCTGTTCTCAAAAAATTCATCCTTTAGTGGAATTCTAGATTGGAAATACAATAAAATGGAAAAAATTAATTAAAATGAAAAATGTTAGTATTCTAGTAAATGGGTATCATTACAGGACGAAAAACTTATATTTTCCAGCTGCCCGTCACCTCCTGTTCTCAAAAATTCATCCTTTAGTGGAATTCTAGATTGGAAATACAATAAAATGGAAAAAATTAATTAAAATGAAAAATGTTAGTATTCTAGTATTTAGGTATCATTACAGGACAAAAAACTTATTATTTCCAGCCGCCCATCACCTTCTGTTCTCCTGGAATTCATCCTTTATGAGAATTCCATATTGGAACTACAATAAAATGGAAAAAATTTACTAAAATGAAAAATGTTAGTATTCTAGTATTTAGGTATCATTACAGGACGAAAAACTTATTATTTCCAGCCGCCCATCACCTCCTGTTCTCCTGGAATTCATCCTTTATGAGAATTCCATATTGGAACTACAATAAAATGGAAAAAATTTACTAAAATGAAAAATGTTAGTATTCTAGTAATTAGGTATCATTACAGGACAAAAAACTTATTATTTCCAGCCGCCCATCACCTCCTGTTCTCCTGGAATTCATCCTTTATGAGAATTCCATATTGGAACTATCATAAAATGGAAAAAATTTACTAAAATGAAAAATGTTAGTATTCTAGTATTTAGGTATCATTACAAGACAAAAAACTTATTATTTCCAGCCGCCCATCACCTCCTGTTCTCAAAAAATTCATCCTTTAGTGGAATTCTAGATTGGAAATACAATAAAATGGAAAAAATTAATTAAAATAAAAAATGTTAGTATTCTAGTAAATGGGTATCATTACAGGACGAAAAACTTATATTTTCCAGCTGCCCTTCACCTCCTGTTCTCTTGGAATACATCCTTTAGTGGAATTCTAGATTGGAAATACAATAAAATGGAAAAAATTAATTAAAATGAAAAATGTTAGTATTCTAGTATTTAGGTATCATTACAAGACGAAAAACTTATTATTTCCAGCCGCCCATCACCTCCAGTTCTCACAAAATTCATCCTTTAGTGCAATTCTAAATTGGAAATACAATAAAATGGAAAAAATTAATTAAAATGAAAAATGTTAGTATTCTAGTATTTAGGTATCATTACTGGACGAAAAACTTATATTTTCCAGCTGCCCGTCACCTTCTGTTCTCTTGGAATACATCCTTTAGTGGAATTCCAAATTGGAATTACAATAAAATGGAAAAAATTAATTAAAATGAAAAATGTTAGTATTCTAGTATTTAGGTATCATTACTGGACGAAAAACTTATATTTTCCAGCTGCCCGTCACCTCCTGTTCTCTTGGAATACATCCTTTAGTGGAATTCTAGATTGGAAATACAATAAAATGGAAAAAATTAATTAAAATGAAAAATGTTAATATTCTAGTATTTAGGTATCATTACTGGACGAAAAACTTATATTTTCCAGCCGCCCGTCACCTCCTGTTCTCTTGGAATACATCCTTTAGTGGAATTCCAAATTGGAAATACAATAAAATGGAAAAAATTAATTAAAATGAAAAATGTTAGTATTCTAGTATTTAGGTATCATTACAAGACGAAAAACTTATTATTTCCAGCCCCCCATCACCTCCTGTTCTCACAAAATTCATCCTTTAGTGCAATTCAAAATTGGAAATACAATAAAATGGAAAAAATTAATTAAAATGAAAAATGTTAGTATTCTAGTATTTAGGTATCATTACAAGACGAAAAACTTATTATTTCCAGCCGCCCATCACCTCCTGTTCTCAAAAAATTCATCCTTTAGTGGAATTCTAGTTTGGAAATACAATAAAATGGAAAAAATTAATTAAAATGAAAAATGTTAGTATTCTAGTAATTAGGTATCATTACAGGACAAAAAACTTATTATTTCCAGCCGCCCATCACCTCCTGTTCTCCTGGAATTCATCCTTTATGAGAATTCCATATTGGAACTACAATAAAATGGAAAAAATTTACTAAAATGAAAAATGTTAGTATTCTAGTATTTAGGTATCATTACAAGACAAAAAACTTATTATTTCCAGCCGCGCATCACCTCCTGTTCTCAAAAAATTCATCCTTTAGTGGAATTCTAGATTGGAAATACAATAAAATGGAAAAAATTAATTAAAATAAAAAATGTTAGTATTCTAGTAAATGGGTATCATTACAGGACGAAAAACTTATATTTTCCAGCTGCCCGTCTCCTCCTGTTTTCAAAAATTCATCCTTTAGTGGAATTCTAGATTGGAAATACAATAAAATGGAAAAAATTAATTAAAATGAAAAATGTTAGTTTCTAGTAAATGGGTATCATTACAGGACGAAAAACTTATATTTTCCAGCGGCCCGTCACCTCCTGTTCTCAAAAAATTCATCCTTTAGTGCAATTCTAGATTGGAAATACAATAAAATGGAAAAAATTAATTAAAATGAAAAATGTTAGTATTCTAGTAATTAGGTATCATTACAGGACAAAAAACTTATTATTTCCAGCCGCCCATCACCTCCTGTTCTCCTGGAATTCATCCTTTATGAGAATTCCATATTGGAACTACAATAAAATGGAAAAAATTTATTAAAATGAAAAATGTTAGTATTCTAGTATTTAGGTATCATTACAAGACAAAAAACTTATTATTTCCAGCCGCCCATTACCTCCTGTTCTCAAAAAATTCATCCTTTAGTGGAATTCTAGATTGGAAATACAATAAAATGGAAAAAATTAATTAAAATGAAAAATGTTAGTATTCTAGTAATTAGGTATCATTACAGGACAAAAAACTTATTATTTCCAGCCGCCCATTACCTCCTGTTCTCAAAAAATTCATCCTTTAGTGCAATTCTAGATTGGAAATACAATAAAATGGAAAATATTAATTAAAATGAAAATTGTTAGTATTCTAGTATTTAGGTATCATTACTGGACGAAAAACTTATATTTTCCAGCTGCCCGTCACCTCCTGTTCTCTTGGAATTCATCCTTTAGTGGAATTCTAGATTGGAAATACAATAAAATGGAAAAAATTAATTAAAATGAAAAATGTTAGTATTCTAGTAAATGGGTATCATTACAGGACGAAAAACTTATATTTTCCAGCTGCCCGTCACCTCCTGTTCTCAAAAATTCATCCTTTAGTGGAATTCTAGATTGGAAATACAATAAAATGGAAAAAATTAATTAAAATGAAAAATGTTAGTATTCTAATAAATGGGTATCATTACACGACGAAAAACTTATATTTTCCAGCTGCCCGTCACCTCCTGTTCTCAAAAATTCATCCTTTAGTGGAATTCTAGATTGGAAATACAATAAAATGGAAAAAATTAATTAAAATGAAAAATGTTAGTATTCTAGTAATTAGGTATCATTACAGGACAAAAAACTTATTATTTCCAGCCGCTCATCACCTCCTGTTCTCCTGGAATTCATCCTTTATGAGAATTCCATATTGGAACTACAATAAAATGGAAAAAATTTACTAAAATGAAAAATGTTAGTATTCTAGTATTTAGGTATCATTACAAGACGAAAAACTTATTATTTCCAGCCGCCCATCACCTCCTGTTCTCACAAAATTCATCCTTTAGTGGAATTCTAGATTGGAAATACAATAAAATGGAAAAAATTAATTAAAATGAAAAATGTTAGTATTCTAGTATTTAGGTATCATTACAAGACGAAAAACTTATTATTTCCAGCCGCCCGTCACCTCCTGTTCTCCTAAAATTCATCCTTTAGTGCAATTCTAGATTGGAAATACAATAAAATGGAAAATATTAATTAAAATGAAAAATGTTAGTATTCTAGTATTTAGGTATCATTACTGGACGAAAAACTTATATTTTCCAGCTGCCCGTCACCTCCTGTTCTCTTGGAATTCATCCTTTAGTGGAATTCTAGATTGGAAATACAATAAAATGGAAAAAATTAATTAAAATGAAAAATGTTAGTATTCTAGTAATTAGGTATCATTACAGGACAAAAAACTTATTATTTCCAGCCGCCCATTACCTCCTGTTCTCAAAAAATTCATCCTTTAGTGCAATTCTAGATTGGAAATACAATAAAATGGAAAATATTAATTAAAATGAAAAATGTTAGTATTCTAGTATTTAGGTATCATTACTGGACGAAAAACTTATATTTTCCAGCTGCCCGTCACCTCCTGTTCTCACAAAATTCATCCTTTAGTGGAATTCTAGATTGGAAATACAATAAAATGGAAAAAATTAATTAAAATGAAAAATGTTAGTATTCTAGTATTTAGGTATAATTACAAGACGAAAAACTTATTATTTCCAGCCGCCCATCACCTCCTGTTCTCACAAAATTCATCCTTTAGTGGAATTCTAGATTGGAAATACAATAAAATAGAAAAAATTAATTAAAATGAAAAATGTTAGTATTCTAGTATTTAGGTATCATTACAAGACGAAAAACTTATTATTTCCAGCCGCCCGTCACCTCCTGTTCTCCTAAAATTCATCCTTTAGTGCAATTCTAGATTGGAAATACAATAAAATGGAAAATATTAATTAAAATGAAAAATGTTAGTATTCTAGTATTTAGGTATCATTACTGGACGAAAAACTTATATTTTCCAGCTGCCCGTCACCTCCTGTTCTCTTGGAATACATCCTTTAGTGGAATTCCAAATTGGAAATACAATAAAATGGAAAAAATTAATTAAAATGAAAAATGTTAATATTCTAGTATTTAGGTATCATTACAAGACGAAAAACTTATTATTTCCAGCCGCCCATCACCTACTGTTCTCAAAAAATTCATCCTTTAGTGGAATTCTAGTTTGGAAATACAATAAAATGGAAAAAATTAATTAAAATGAAAAATGTTAGTATTCTAGTAATTAGGTATCATTACAATACAAAAAACTTATTATATCCAGCCGCCCATCACCTCCTGTTCTCAAAAAATTCATCCTTTAGTGGAATTCTAGATTGGAAATACAATAAAATGGAAAAAATTAATTAAAATGAAAAATGTTAGTATTCTAGTAAATGGGTATCATTACAGGACGAAAAACTTATATTTTCCAGCTGCCCGTCACCTCCTGTTCTCAAAAATTCATCCTTTAGTGGAATTCTAGATTGGAAATACAATAAAATGGAAAAAATTAATTAAAATGAAAAATGTTAGTATTCTAATAAATGGGTATCATTACACGACGAAAAACTTATATTTTCCAGCTGCCCGTCACCTCCTGTTCTCAAAAATTCATCCTTTAGTGGAATTCTAGATTGGAAATACAATAAAATGGAAAAAATTAATTAAAATGAAAAATGTTAGTATTCTAGTAATTAGGTATCATTACAGGACAAAAAACTTATTATTTCCAGCCGCCCATCACCTCCTGTTCTCCTGGAATTCATCCTTTATGAGAATTCCATATTGGAACTACAATAAAATGGAAAAAATTTACTAAAATGAAAAATGTTAGTATTCTAGTATTTAGGTATCATTACAAGACGAAAAACTTATTATTTCCAGCCGCCCGTCACCTCCTGTTCTCCTAAAATTCATCCTTTAGTGCAATTCTAGATTGGAAATACAATAAAATGGAAAATATTAATTAAAATGAAAAATGTTAGTATTCTAGTATTTAGGTATCATTACTGGACGAAAAACTTATATTTTCCAGCTGCCCGTCACCTCCTGTTCTCTTGGAATTCATCCTTTAGTGGAATTCTAGATTGGAAATACAATAAAATGGAAAAAATTAATTAAAATGAAAAATGTTAGTATTCTAATAAATGGGTATCATTACACGACGAAAAACTTATATTTTCCAGCCGCCCGTCACCTTCTGTTCTCTTGGAATACATCCTTTAGTGGAATTCCAAATTGGAATTACAATAAAATGGAAAAAATTAATTAAAATGAAAAATGTTAGTATTCTAGTATTTAGGTATCATTACTGGACGAAAAACTTATATTTTCCAGCTGCCCGTCTCCTCCTGTTCTCTTGGAATACATCCTTTAGTGGAATTCTAGATTGGAAATACAATAAAATGGAAAAAATTAATTAAAATGAAAAATGTTAATATTCTAGTATTTAGGTATCATTACTGGACGAAAAACTTATATTTTCCAGCCGCCCGTCACCTCCTGTTCTCTTGGAATACATCCTTTAGTGGAATTCCAAATTGGAAATACAATAAAATGGAAAAAATTAATTAAAATGAAAAATGTTAGTATTCTAGTATTTAGGTATCATTACAAGACGAAAAACTTATTATTTCCAGCCCCCCATCACCTCCTGTTCTCACAAAATTCATCCTTTAGTGCAATTCAAAATTGGAAATACAATAAAATGGAAAAAATTAATTAAAATGAAAAATGTTAGTATTCTAGTATTTAGGTATCATTACAAGACGAAAAACTTATTATTTCCAGCCGCCCATCACCTCCTGTTCTCAAAAAATTCATCCTTTAGTGGAATTCTAGTTTGGAAATACAATAAAATGGAAAAAATTAATTAAAATGAAAAATGTTAGTATTCTAGTAATTAGGTATCATTACAGGACAAAAAACTTATTATTTCCAGCCGCCCATCACCTCCTGTTCTCCTGGAATTCATCCTTTATGAGAATTCCATATTGGAACTACAATAAAATGGAAAAAATTTACTAAAATGAAAAATGTTAGTATTCTAGTATTTAGGTATCATTACAAGACAAAAAACTTATTATTTCCAGCCGCCCATCACCTCCTGTTCTCAAAAAATTCATCCTTTAGTGGAATTCTAGATTGGAAATACAATAAAATGGAAAAAATTAATTAAAATAAAAAATGTTAGTATTCTAGTAAATGGGTATCATTACAGGACGAAAAACTTATATTTTCCAGCTGCCCGTCTCCTCCTGTTCTCAAAAATTCATCCTTTAGTGGAATTCTAGATTGAAAATACAATAAAATGGAAAAAATTAATTAAAATGAAAAATGTTAGTTTCTAGTAAATGGGTATCATTACAGGACGAAAAACATATATTTTCCAGCGGCCCGTCACCTCCTGTTCTCAAAAAATTCATCCTTTAGTGCAATTCTAGATTGGAAATACAATAAAATGGAAAAAATTAATTAAAATGAAAAATGTTAGTATTCTAGTATTTAGGTATAATTACAAGACGAAAAACTTATTATTTCCAGCCGCCCATCACCTCCTGTTCTCACAAAATTCATCCTTTAGTGGAATTCTAGATTGGAAATACAATAAAATAGAAAAAATTAATTAAAATGAAAAATGTTAGTATTCTAGTATTTAGGTATCATTACAAGACGAAAAACTTATTATTTCCAGCCGCCCGTCACCTCCTGTTCTCCTAAAATTCATCCTTTAGTGCAATTCTAGATTGGAAATACAATAAAATGGAAAATATTAATTAAAATGAAAAATGTTAGTATTCTAGTATTTAGGTATCATTACTGGACGAAAAACTTATATTTTCCAGCTGCCCGTCACCTCCTGTTCTCTTGGAATACATCCTTTAGTGGAATTCCAAATTGGAAATACAATAAAATGGAAAAAATTAATTAAAATGAAAAATGTTAGTATTCTAGTATTTAGGTATCATTACAAGACGAAAAACTTATTATTTCCAGCCGCCCATCACCTACTGTTCTCAAAAAATTCATCCTTTAGTGGAATTCTAGTTTGGAAATACAATAAAATGGAAAAAATTAATTAAAATGAAAAATGTTAGTATTCTAGTAATTAGGTATCATTACAATACAAAAAACTTATTATATCCAGCCGCCCATCACCTCCTGTTCTCAAAAAATTCATCCTTTAGTGGAATTCTAGATTGGAAATACAATAAAATGGAAAAAATTAATTAAAATGAAAAATGTTAGTATTCTAGTAAATGGGTATCATTACAGGACGAAAAACTTATATTTTCCAGCTGCCCGTCACCTCCTGTTCTCAAAAATTCATCCTTTAGTGGAATTCTAGATTGGAAATACAATAAAATGGAAAAAATTAATTAAAATGAAAAATGTTAGTATTCTAATAAATGGGTATCATTACACGACGAAAAACTTATATTTTCCAGCTGCCCATCACCTCCTGTTCTCAAAAATTCATCCTTTAGTGGAATTCTAGATTGGAAATACAATAAAATGGAAAAAATTAATTAAAATGAAAAATGTTAGTATTCTAATAAATGGGTATCATTACACGACGAAAAACTTATATTTTCCAGCTGCCCGTCACCTCCTGTTCTCAAAAATTCATCCTTTAGTGGAATTCTAGATTGGAAATACAATAAAATGGAAAAAATTAATTAAAATGAAAAATGTTAGTATTCTAGTAATTAGGTATCATTACAGGACAAAAAACTTATTATTTCCAGCCGCCCATCACCTCCTGTTCTCCTGGAATTCATCCTTTATGAGAATTCCATATTGGAACTACAATAAAATGGAAAAAATTTACTAAAATGAAAAATGTTAGTATTCTAGTATTTAGGTATCATTACAAGACGAAAAACTTATTATTTCCAGCCGCCCATCACCTCCTGTTCTCACAAAATTCATCCTTTAGTGGAATTCTAGATTGGAAATACAATAAAATGGAAAAAATTAATTAAAATGAAAAATGTTAGTATTCTAGTATTTAGGTATCATTACAAGACGAAAAACTTATTATTTCCAGCCGCCCGTCACCTCCTGTTCTCCTAAAATTCATCCTTTAGTGCAATTCTAGATTGGAAATACAAAAAATGGAAAATATTAATTAAAATGAAAAATGTTAGTATTCTAGTATTTAGGTATCATTACTGGACGAAAAACTTATATTTTCCAGCTGCCCGTCACCTCCTGTTCTCTTGGAATTCATCCTTTAGTGGAATTCTAGATTGGAAATACAATAAAATGGAAAAAATTAATTAAAATGAAAAATGTTAGTATTCTAGTATTTAGGTATAATTACAAGACGAAAAACTTATTAATTCCAGCCGCCCATCACCTCCTGTTCTCACAAAATTCATCCTTTAGTGGAATTCTAGATTGGAAATACAATAAAATAGAAAAAATTAATTAAAATGAAAAATGTTAGTATTCTAGTATTTAGGTATCATTACAAGACGAAAAACTTATTATTTCCAGCCGCCCGTCACCTCCTGTTCTCCTAAAATTCATCCTTTAGTGCAATTCTAGATTGGAAATACAATAAAATGGAAAATATTAATTAAAATGAAAAATGTTAGTATTCTAGTATTTAGGTATCATTACTGGACGAAAAACTTATATTTTCCAGCTGCCCGTCACCTCCTGTTCTCTTGGAATACATCCTTTAGTGGAATTCCAAATTGGAAATACAATAAAATGGAAAAAATTAATTAAAATGAAAAATGTTAGTATTCTAGTATTTAGGTATCATTACAAGACGAAAAACTTATTATTTCCAGCCGCCCATTACCTACTGTTCTCAAAAAATTCATCCTTTAGTGGAATTCTAGTTTGGAAATACAATAAAATGGAAAAAATTAATTAAAATGAAAAATGTTAGTATTCTAGTAATTAGGTATCATTACAATACAAAAAACTTATTATATCCAGCCGCCCATCACCTCCTGTTCTCAAAAAATTCATCCTTTAGTGGAATTCTAGATTGGAAATACAATAAAATGGAAAAAATTAATTAAAATGAAAAATGTTAGTATTCTAGTAAATGGGTATCATTACAGGACGAAAAACTTATATTTTCCAGCTGCCCGTCACCTCCTGTTCTCAAAAATTCATCCTTTAGTGGAATTCTAGATTGGAAATACAATAAAATGGAAAAAATTAATTAAAATGAAAAATGTTAGTATTCTAATAAATGGGTATCATTACACGACGAAAAACTTATATTTTCCAGCTGCCCGTCACCTCCTGTTCTCAAAAATTCATCCTTTAGTGGAATTCTAGATTGGAAATACAATAAAATGGAAAAAATTAATTAAAATGAAAAATGTTAGTATTCTAGTAATTAGGTATCATTACAATACAAAAAACTTATTATATCCAGCCGCCCATCACCTACTGTTCTCAAAAAATTCATCCTTTAGTGGAATTCTAGTTTGGAAATACAATAAAATGGAAAAAATTTACTAAAATGAAAAATGTTAGTATTCTAGTAATTAGGTATCATTACAGGACAAAAAACTTATTATTTCCAGCCGCCCATCACCTCCTGTTCTCCTGGAATTCATCCTTTATGAGAATTCCATATTGGAACTATCATAAAATGGAAAAAATTTACTAAAATGAAAAATGTTAGTATTCTAGTATTTAGGTATCATTACAAGACAAGAAACTTATTATTTCCAGCCGCCCATCACCTCCTGTTCTCAAAAAATTCATCCTTTAGTGGAATTCTAGATTGGAAATACAATAAAATGGAAAAAATTAATTAAAATAAAAAATGTTAGTATTCTAGTAAATGGGTATCATTACAGGACGAAAAACTTATATTTTCCAGCTGCCCTTCACCTCCTGTTCTCTTGGAATACATCCTTTAGTGGAATTCTAGATTGGAAATACAATAAAATGGAAAAAATTAATTAAAATGAAAAATGTTAGTATTCTAGTATTTAGGTATCATTACAAGACGAAAAACTTATTATTTCCAGCCGCCCATCACCTCCTGTTCTCAAAAAATTCATCCTTTAGTGGAATTCTAGATTGGAAATACAATAAAATGGAAAAAATTAATTAAAATGAAAAATGTTAGTATTCTAGTAATTAGGTATCACTACAGGACAAAAAACTTATTATTTCCAGCCGCCCATCACCTCCAGTTCTCACAAAATTCATCCTTTAGTGCAATTCTAAATTGGAAATACAATAAAATGGAAAAAATTAATTAAAATGAAAAATGTTAGTATTCTAGTATTTAGGTATCATTACTGGACGAAAAACTTATATTTTCCAGCTGCCCGTCACCTTCTGTTCTCTTGGAATACATCCTTTAGTGGAATTCCAAATTGGAATTACAATAAAATGGAAAAAATTAATTAAAATGAAAAATGTTAGTATTCTAGTATTTAGGTATCATTACTGGACGAAAAACTTATATTTTCCAGCTGCCCGTCACCTCCTGTTCTCTTGGAATACATCCTTTAGTGGAATTCTAGATTGGAAATACAATAAAATGGAAAAAATTAATTAAAATGAAAAATGTTAATATTCTAGTATTTAGGTATCATTACTGGACGAAAAACTTATATTTTCCAGCCGCCCGTCACCTCCTGTTCTCTTGGAATACATCCTTTAGTGGAATTCCAAATTGGAAATACAATAAAATGGAAAAAATTAATTAAAATGAAAAATGTTAGTATTCTAGTATTTAGGTATCATTACAAGACGAAAAACTTATTATTTCCAGCCCCCCATCACCTCCTGTTCTCACAAAATTCATCCTTTAGTGCAATTCAAAATTGGAAATACAATAAAATGGAAAAAATTAATTAAAATGAAAAATGTTAGTATTCTAGTATTTAGGTATCATTACAAGACGAAAAACTTATTATTTCCAGCCGCCCATCACCTCCTGTTCTCAAAAAATTCATCCTTTAGTGGAATTCTAGTTTGGAAATACAATAAAATGGAAAAAATTAATTAAAATGAAAAATGTTAGTATTCTAGTAATTAGGTATCATTACAGGACAAAAAACTTATTATTTCCAGCCGCCCATCACCTCCTGTTCTCCTGGAATTCATCCTTTATGAGAATTCCATATTGGAACTACAATAAAATGGAAAAAATTTACTAAAATGAAAAATGTTAGTATTCTAGTATTTAGGTATCATTACAAGACAAAAAACTTATTATTTCCAGCCGCCCATCACCTCCTGTTCTCAAAAAATTCATCCTTTAGTGGAATTCTAGATTGGAAATACAATAAAATGGAAAAAATTAATTAAAATAAAAAATGTTAGTATTCTAGTAAATGGGTATCATTACAGGACGAAAAACTTATATTTTCCAGCTGCCCGTCTCCTCCTGTTCTCAAAAATTCATCCTTTAGTGGAATTCTAGATTGGAAATACAATAAAATGGAAAAAATTAATTAAAATGAAAAATGTTAGTTTCTAGTAAATGGGTATCATTACAGGACGAAAAACTTATATTTTCCAGCGGCCCGTCACCTCCTGTTCTCAAAAAATTCATCCTTTAGTGCAATTCTAGATTGGAAATACAATAAAATGGAAAAAATTAATTAAAATGAAAAATGTTAGTATTCTAGTAATTAGGTATCATTACAGGACAAAAAACTTCTTATTTCCAGCCGCCCATCACCTCCTGTTCTCCTGGAATTCATCCTTTATGAGAATTCCATATTGGAACTACAATAAAATGGAAAAAATTTATTAAAATGAAAAATGTTAGTATTCTAGTATTTAGGTATCATTACAAGACAAAAAACTTATTATTTCCAGCCGCCCATCACCTCCTGTTCTCAAAAAATTCATCCTTTAGTGGAATTCTAGATTGGAAATACAATAAAATGGAAAAAATTAATTAAAATGAAAAATGTTAGTATTCTAGTAATTAGGTATCATTACAGGACAAAAAACTTATTATTTCCAGCCGCCCATTACCTCCTGTTCTCAAAAAATTCATCCTTTAGTGCAATTCTAGATTGGAAATACAATAAAATGGAAAATATTAATTAAAATGAAAAATGTTAGTATTCTAGTATTTAGGTATCATTACTGGACGAAAAACTTATATTTTCCAGCTGCCCGTCACCTCCTGTTCTCTTGGAATTCATCCTTTAGTGGAATTCTAGATTGGAAATACAATAAAATGGAAAAAATTAATTAAAATGAAAAATGTTAGTATTCTAGTATTTAGGTATAATTACAAGACGAAAAACTTATTATTTCCAGCCGCCCATCACCTCCTGTTCTCACAAAATTCATCCTTTAGTGGAATTCTAGATTGGAAATACAATAAAATAGAAAAAATTAATTAAAATGAAAAATGTTAGTATTCTAGTATTTAGGTATCATTACAAGACGAAAAACTTATTATTTCCAGCCGCCCGTCACCTCCTGTTCTCCTAAAATTCATCCTTTAGTGCAATTCTAGATTGGAAATACAATAAAATGGAATATATTAATTAAAATGAAAAATGTTAGTATTCTAGTATTTAGGTATCATTACTGGACGAAAAACTTATATATTCCAGCTGCCCGTCACCTCCTGTTCTCTTGGAATACATCCTTTAGTGGAATTCCAAATTGGAAATACAATAAAATGGAAAAAATTAATTAAAATGAAAAATGTTAGTATTCTAGTATTTAGGTATCATTACAAGACGAAAAACTTATTATTTCCAGCCGCCCATCACCTACTGTTCTCAAAAAATTCATCCTTTAGTGGAATTCTAGTTTGGAAATATAATAAAATGGAAAAAATTAATTAAAATGAAAAATGTTAGTATTCTAGTAATTAGGTATCATTACAATACAAAAAACTTATTATATCCAGCCGCCCATCACCTCCTGTTCTCAAAAAATTCATCCTTTAGTGGAATTCTAGATTGGAAATACAATAAAATGGAAAAAATTAATTAAAATGAAAAATGTTAGTATTCTAGTAAATGGGTATCATTACAGGACGAAAAACTTATATTTTCCAGCTGCCCGTCACCTCCTGTTCTCAAAAATTCATCCTTTAGTGGAATTCTAGATTGGAAATACAATAAAATGGAAAAAATTAATTAAAATGAAAAATGTTAGTATTCTAATAAATGGGTATCATTACACGACGAAAAACTTATATTTTCCAGCTGCCCGTCACCTCCTGTTCTCAAAAATTCATCCTTTAGTGGAATTCTAGATTGGAAATACAATAAAATGGAAAAAATTAATTAAAATGAAAAATGTTAGTATTCTAGTAATTAGGTATCATTACAGGACAAAAAACTTATTATTTCCAGCCGCCCATCACCTCCTGTTCTCCTGGAATTCATCCTTTATTAGAATTCCATATTGGAACTACAATAAAATGGAAAAAATTTACTAAAATGAAAAATGTTAGTATTCTAGTATTTAGGTATCATTACAAGACGAAAAACTTATTATTTCCAGCCGCCCATCACCTCCTGTTCTCACAAAATTCATCCTTTAGTGGAATTCTAGATTGGAAATACAATAAAATGGAAAAAATTAATTAAAATGAAAAATGTTAGTATTCTAGTATTTAGGTATCATTACAAGACGAAAAACTTATTATTTCCAGCCGCCCGTCACCTCCTGTTCTCCTAAAATTCATCCTTTAGTGCAATTCTAGATTGGAAATACAATAAAATGGAAAATATTAATTAAAATGAAAAATGTTAGTATTCTAGTATTTAGGTATCATTACTGGACGAAAAACTTATATTTTCCAGCTGCCCGTCACCTCCTGTTCTCTTGGAATTCATCCTTTAGTGGAATTCTAGATTGGAAATACAATAAAATGGAAAAAATTAATTAAAATGAAAAATGTTAGTATTCTAATAAATGGGTATCATTACACGACGAAAAACTTATATTTTCCAGCTGCCCGTCACCTTCTGTTCTCTTGGAATACATCCTTTAGTGGAATTCCAAATTGGAATTACAATAAAATGGAAAAAATTAATTAAAATGAAAAATGTTAGTATTCTAGTATTTAGGTATCATTACTGGACGAAAAACTTATATTTTCCAGCTGCCCGTCACCTCCTGTTCTCTTGGAATACATCCTTTAGTGGAATTCTAGATTGGAAATACAATAAAATGGAAAAAATTAATTAAAATGAAAAATGTTAATATTCTAGTATTTAGGTATCATTACTGGACGAAAAACTTATATTTTCCAGCCGCCCGTCACCTCCTGTTCTCTTGGAATACATCCTTTAGTGGAATTCCAAATTGGAAATACAATAAAATGGAAAAAATTAATTAAAATGAAAAATGTTAGTATTCTAGTATTTAGGTATCATTACAAGACGAAAAACTTATTATTTCCAGCCCCCCATCACCTCCTGTTCTCACAAAATTCATCCTTTAGTGCAATTCAAAATTGGAAATACAATAAAATGGAAAAAATTAATTAAAATGAAAAATGTTAGTATTCTAGTATTTAGGTATCATTACAAGACGAAAAACTTATTATTTCCAGCCGCCCATCACCTCCTGTTCTCAAAAAATTCATCCTTTAGTGGAATTCTAGTTTGGAAATACAATAAAATGGAAAAAATTAATTAAAATGAAAAATGTTAGTATTCTAGTAATTAGGTATCATTACAGGACAAAAAACTTATTATTTCCAGCCGCCCATCACCTCCTGTTCTCCTGGAATTCATCCTTTATGAGAATTCCATATTGGAACTACAATAAAATGGAAAAAATTTACTAAAATGAAAAATGTTAGTATTCTAGTATTTAGGTATCATTACAAGACAAAAAACTTATTATTTCCAGCCGCCCATCACCTCCTGTTCTCAAAAAATTCATCCTTTAGTGGAATTCTAGATTGGAAATACAATAAAATGGAAAAAATTAATTAAAATAAAAAATGTTAGTATTCTAGTAAATGGGTATCATTACAGGACGAAAAACTTATATTTTCCAGCTGCCCGTCTCCTCCTGTTCTCAAAAATTCATCCTTTAGTGGAATTCTAGATTGAAAATACAATAAAATGGAAAAAATTAATTAAAATGAAAAATGTTAGTTTCTAGTAAATGGGTATCATTACAGGACGAAAAACTTATATTTTCCAGCGGCCCGTCACCTCCTGTTCTCAAAAAATTCATCCTTTAGTGCAATTCTAGATTGGAAATACAATAAAATGGAAAAAATTAATTAAAATGAAAAATGTTAGTATTCTAGTAATTAGGTATCATTACAGGACAAAAAACTTATTATTTCCAGCCGCCCATCACCTCCTGTTCTCCTGGAATTCATCCTTTATGAGAATTCCATATTGGAACTACAATAAAATGGAAAAAATTTATTAAAATGAAAAATGTTAGTATTCTAGTATTTAGGTATCATTACAAGACAAAAAACTTATTATTTCCAGCCGCCCATCACCTCCTGTTCTCAAAAAATTCATCCTTTAGTGGAATTCTAGATTGGAAATACAATAAAATGGAAAAAATTAATTAAAATGAAAAATGTTAGTATTCTAGTAATTAGGTATCATTACAGGACAAAAAACTTATTATTTCCAGCCGCCCATTACCTCCTGTTCTCAAAAAATTCATCCTTTAGTGCAATTCTAGATTGGAAATACAATAAAATGGAAAATATTAATTAAAATGAAAAATGTTAGTATTCTAGTATTTAGGTATCATTACTGGACGAAAAACTTATATTTTCCAGCTGCCCGTCACCTCCTGTTCTCTTGGAATTCATCCTTTAGTGGAATTCTAGATTGGAAATACAATAAAATGGAAAAAATTAATTAAAATGAAAAATGTTAGTATTCTAGTATTTAGGTATAATTACAAGACGAAAAACTTATTATTTCCAGCCGCCCATCACCTCCTGTTCTCACAAAATTCATCCTTTAGTGGAATTCTAGATTGGAAATACAATAAAATAGAAAAAATTAATTAAAATGAAAAATGTTAGTATTCTAGTATTTAGGTATCATTACAAGACGAAAAACTTATTATTTCCAGCCGCCCGTCACCTCCTGTTCTCCTAAAATTCATCCTTTAGTGCAATTCTAGATTGGAAATACAATAAAATGGAAAATATTAATTAAAATGAAAAATGTTAGTATTCTAGTATTTAGGTATCATTACTGGACGAAAAACTTATATTTTCCAGCTGCCCGTCACCTCCTGTTCTCTTGGAATACATCCTTTAGTGGAATTCCAAATTGGAAATACAATAAAATGGAAAAAATTAATTAAAATGAAAAATGTTAGTATTCTAGTATTTAGGTATCATTACAAGACGAAAAACTTATTATTTCCAGCCGCCCATCACCTACTGTTCTCAAAAAATTCATCCTTTAGTGGAATTCTAGTTTGGAAATACAATAAAATGGAAAAAATTAATTAAAATGAAAAATGTTAGTATTCTAGTAATTAGGTATCATTACAATACAAAAAACTTATTATATCCAGCCGCCCATCACCTCCTGTTCTCAAAAAATTCATCCTTTAGTGGAATTCTAGATTGGAAATACAATAAAATGGAAAAAATTAATTAAAATGAAAAATGTTAGTATTCTAGTAAATGGGTATCATTACAGGACGAAAAACTTATATTTTCCAGCTGCCCGTCACCTCCTGTTCTCAAAAATTCATCCTTTAGTGGAATTCTAGATTGGAAATACAATAAAATGGAAAAAATTAATTAAAATGAAAAATGTTAGTATTCTAATAAATGGGTATCATTACACGACGAAAAACTTATATTTTCCAGCTGCCCGTCACCTCCTGTTCTCAAAAATTCATCCTTTAGTGGAATTCTAGATTGGAAATACAATAAAATGGAAAAAATTAATTAAAATGAAAAATGTTAGTATTCTAGTAATTAGGTATCATTACAGGACAAAAAACTTATTATTTCCAGCCGCCCATCACCTCCTGTTCTCCTGGAATTCATCCTTTATGAGAATTCCATATTGGAACTACAATAAAATGGAAAAAATTTACTAAAATGAAAAATGTTAGTATTCTAGTATTTAGGTATCATTACAAGACGAAAAACTTATTATTTCCAGCCGCCCATCACCTCCTGTTCTCACAAAATTCATCCTTTAGTGGAATTCTAGATTGGAAATACAATAAAATGGAAAAAATTAATTAAAATGAAAAATGTTAGTATTCTAGTAATTAGGTATCATTACAGGACAAAAAACTTATTATTTCCAGCCGCCCATTACCTCCTGTTCTCAAAAAATTCATCCTTTAGTGCAATTCTAGATTGGAAATACAATAAAATGGAAAATATTAATTAAAATGAAAAATGTTAGTATTCTAGTATTTAGGTATCATTACTGGACGAAAAACTTATATTTTCCAGCTGCCCGTCACCTCCTGTTCTCTTGGAATTCATCCTTTAGTGGAATTCTAGATTGGAAATACAATAAAATGGAAAAAATTAATTAAAATGAAAAATGTTAGTATTCTAGTATTTAGGTATAATTACAAGACGAAAAACTTATTATTTCCAGCCGCCCATCACCTCCTGTTCTCACAAAATTCATCCTTTAGTGGAATTCTAGATTGGAAATACAATAAAATAGAAAAAATTAATTAAAATGAAAAATGTTAGTATTCTAGTATTTAGGTATCATTACAAGACGAAAAACTTATTATTTCCAGCCGCCCGTCACCTCCTGTTCTCCTAAAATTCATCCTTTAGTGCAATTCTAGATTGGAAATACAATAAAATGGAAAATATTAATTAAAATGAAAAATGTTAGTATTCTAGTATTTAGGTATCATTACTGGACGAAAAACTTATATTTTCCAGCTGCCCGTCACCTCCTGTTCTCTTGGAATACATCCTTTAGTGGAATTCCAAATTGGAAATACAATAAAATGGAAAAAATTAATTAAAATGAAAAATGTTAGTATTCTAGTATTTAGGTATCATTACAAGACGAAAAACTTATTATTTCCAGCCGCCCATCACCTACTGTTCTCAAAAAATTCATCCTTTAGTGGAATTCTAGTTTGGAAATACAATAAAATGGAAAAAATTAATTAAAATGAAAAATGTTAGTATTCTAGTAATTAGGTATCATTACAATACAAAAAACTTATTATATCCAGCCGCCCATCACCTCCTGTTCTCAAAAAATTCATCCTTTAGTGGAATTCTAGATTGGAAATACAATAAAATGGAAAAAATTAATTAAAATGAAAAATGTTAGTATTCTAGTAAATGGGTATCATTACAGGACGAAAAACTTATATTTTCCAGCTGCCCGTCACCTCCTGTTCTCAAAAATTCATCCTTTAGTGGAATTCTAGATTGGAAATACAATAAAATGGAAAAAATTAATTAAAATGAAAAATGTTAGTATTCTAATAAATGGGTATCATTACACGACGAAAAACTTATATTTTCCAGCTGCCCGTCACCTCCTGTTCTCAAAAATTCATCCTTTAGTGGAATTCTAGATTGGAAATACAATAAAATGGAAAAAATTAATTAAAATGAAAAATGTTAGTATTCTAGTAATTAGGTATCATTACAGGACAAAAAACTTATTATTTCCAGCCGCCCATCACCTCCTGTTCTCCTGGAATTCATCCTTTATGAGAATTCCATATTGGAACTACAATAAAATGGAAAAAATTTACTAAAATGAAAAATGTTAGTATTCTAGTATTTAGGTATCATTACAAGACGAAAAACTTATTATTTCCAGCCGCCCATCACCTCCTGTTCTCACAAAATTCATCCTTTAGTGGAATTCTAGATTGGAAATACAATAAAATGGAAAAAATTAATTAAAATGAAAAATGTTAGTATTCTAGTATTTAGGTATCATTACAAGACGAAAAACTTATTATTTCCAGCCGCCCGTCACCTCCTGTTCTCCTAAAATTCATCCTTTAGTGCAATTCTAGATTGGAAATACAATAAAATGGAAAATATTAATTAAAATGAAAAATGTTAGTATTCTAGTATTTAGGTATCATTACTGGACGAAAAACTTATATTTTCCAGCTGCCCGTCACCTCCTGTTCTCTTGGAATTCATCCTTTAGTGGAATTCTAGATTGGAAATACAATAAAATGGAAAAAATTAATTAAAATGAAAAATGTTAGTATTCTAGTATTTAGGTATAATTACAAGACGAAAAACTTATTAATTCCAGCCGCCCATCACCTCCTGTTCTCACAAAATTCATCCTTTAGTGGAATTCTAGATTGGAAATACAATAAAATAGAAAAAATTAATTAAAATGAAAAATGTTAGTATTCTAGTATTTAGGTATCATTACAAGACGAAAAACTTATTATTTCCAGCCGCCCGTCACCTCCTGTTCTCCTAAAATTCATCCTTTAGTGCAATTCTAGATTGGAAATACAATAAAATGGAAAATATTAATTAAAATGAAAAATGTTAGTATTCTAGTATTTAGGTATCATTACTGGACGAAAAACTTATATTTTCCAGCTGCCCGTCACCTCCTGTTCTCTTGGAATACATCCTTTAGTGGAATTCCAAATTGGAAATACAATAAAATGGAAAAAATTAATTAAAATGAAAAATGTTAGTATTCTAGTATTTAGGTATCATTACAAGACGAAAAACTTATTATTTCCAGCCGCCCATCACCTACTGTTCTCAAAAAATTCATCCTTTAGTGGAATTCTAGTTTGGAAATACAATAAAATGGAAAAAATTAATTAAAATGAAAAATGTTAGTATTCTAGTAATTAGGTATCATTACAATACAAAAAACTTATTATATCCAGCCGCCCATCACCTCCTGTTCTCAAAAAATTCATCCTTTAGTGGAATTCTAGATTGGAAATACAATAAAATGGAAAAAATTAATTAAAATGAAAAATGTTAGTATTCTAGTAAATGGGTATCATTACAGGACGAAAAACTTATATTTTCCAGCTGCCCGTCACCTCCTGTTCTCAAAAATTCATCCTTTAGTGGAATTCTAGATTGGAAATACAATAAAATGGAAAAAATTAATTAAAATGAAAAATGTTAGTATTCTAATAAATGGGTATCATTACACGACGAAAAACTTATATTTTCCAGCTGCCCGTCACCTCCTGTTCTCAAAAATTCATCCTTTAGTGGAATTCTAGATTGGAAATACAATAAAATGGAAAAAATTAATTAAAATGAAAAATGTTAGTATTCTAGTAATTAGGTATCATTACAATACAAAAAACTTATTATATCCAGCCGCCCATCACCTCCTGTTCTCAAAAAATTCATCCTTTAGTGGAATTCTAGATTGGAAATACAATAAAATGGAAAAAATTAATTAAAATGAAAAATGTTAGTATTCTAGTAAATGGGTATCATTACAGGACGAAAAACTTATATTTTCCAGCTGCCCGTCACCTCCTGTTCTCAAAAATTCATCCTTTAGTGGAATTCTAGATTGGAAATACAATAAAATGGAAAAAATTAATTAAAATGAAAAATGTTAGTATTCTAATAAATGGGTATCATTACACGACGAAAAACTTATATTTTCCAGCTGCCCGTCACCTCCTGTTCTCCTGGAATTCATCCTTTATGAGAATTCCATATTGGAACTACAATAAAATGGAAAAAATTTACTAAAATGAAAAATGTTAGTATTCTAGTAATTAGGTATCATTACAGGACAAAAAACTTATTATTTCCAGCCGCCCATCACCTCCTGTTCTCCTGGAATTCATCCTTTATGAGAATTCCATATTGGAACTACAATAAAATGGAAAAAATTTACTAAAATGAAAAATGTTAGTATTCTAGTATTTAGGTATCATTACAAGACAAAAAACTTATTATTTCCAGCCGCCCATCACCTCCTGTTCTCAAAAAATTCATCCTTTAGTGGAATTCTAGATTGGAAATACAATAAAATGGAAAAAATTAATTAAAATAAAAAATGTTAGTATTCTAGTAAATGGGTATCATTACAGGACGAAAAACTTATATTTTCCAGCTGCCCGTCTCCTCCTGTTCTCAAAAATTCATCCTTTAGTGGAATTCTAGATTGAAAATACAATAAAATGGAAAAAATTAATTAAAATGAAAAATGTTAGTTTCTAGTAAATGGGTATCATTACAGGACGAAAAACTTATATTTTCCAGCGGCCCGTCACCTCCTGTTCTCAAAAAATTCATCCTTTAGTGCAATTCTAGATTGGAAATACAATAAAATGGAAAAAATTAATTAAAATGAAAAATGTTAGTATTCTAGTAATTAGGTATCATTACAGGACAAAAAACTTATTATTTCCAGCCGCCCATCACCTCCTGTTCTCCTGGAATTCATCCTTTATGAGAATTCCATATTGGAACTACAATAAAATGGAAAAAATTTATTAAAATGAAAAATGTTAGTATTCTAGTATTTAGGTATCATTACAAGACAAAAAACTTATTATTTCCAGCCGCCCATCACCTCCTGTTCTCAAAAAATTCATCCTTTAGTGGAATTCTAGATTGGAAATACAATAAAATGGAAAAAATTAATTAAAATGAAAAATGTTAGTATTCTAGTAATTAGGTATCATTACAGGACAAAAAACTTATTATTTCCAGCCGCCCATTACCTCCTGTTCTCAAAAAATTCATCCTTTAGTGCAATTCTAGATTGGAAATACAATAAAATGGAAAATATTAATTAAAATGAAAAATGTTAGTATTCTAGTATTTAGGTATCATTACTGGACGAAAAACTTATATTTTCCAGCTGCCCGTCACCTCCTGTTCTCTTGGAATTCATCCTTTAGTGGAATTCTAGATTGGAAATACAATAAAATGGAAAAAATTAATTAAAATGAAAAATGTTAGTATTCTAGTATTTAGGTATAATTACAAGACGAAAAACTTATTATTTCCAGCCGCCCATCACCTCCTGTTCTCACAAAATTCATCCTTTAGTGGAATTCTAGATTGGAAATACAATAAAATAGAAAAAATTAATTAAAATGAAAAATGTTAGTATTCTAGTATTTAGGTATCATTACAAGACGAAAAACTTATTATTTCCAGCCGCCCGTCACCTCCTGTTCTCCTAAAATTCATCCTTTAGTGCAATTCTAGATTGGAAATACAATAAAATGGAAAATATTAATTAAAATGAAAAATGTTAGTATTCTAGTATTTAGGTATCATTACTGGACGAAAAACTTATATTTTCCAGCTGCCCGTCACCTCCTGTTCTCTTGGAATACATCCTTTAGTGGAATTCCAAATTGGAAATACAATAAAATGGAAAAAATTAATTAAAATGAAAAATGTTAGTATTCTAGTATTTAGGTATCATTACAAGACGAAAAACTTATTATTTCCAGCCGCCCATCACCTACTGTTCTCAAAAAATTCATCCTTTAGTGGAATTCTAGTTTGGAAATACAATAAAATGGAAAAAATTAATTAAAATGAAAAATGTTAGTATTCTAGTAATTAGGTATCATTACAATACAAAAAACTTATTATATCCAGCCGCCCATCACCTCCTGTTCTCAAAAAATTCATCCTTTAGTGGAATTCTAGATTGGAAATACAATAAAATGGAAAAAATTAATTAAAATGAAAAATGTTAGTATTCTAGTAAATGGGTATCATTACAGGACGAAAAACTTATATTTTCCAGCTGCCCGTCACCTCCTGTTCTCAAAAATTCATCCTTTAGTGGAATTCTAGATTGGAAATACAATAAAATGGAAAAAATTAATTAAAATGAAAAATGTTAGTATTCTAATAAATGGGTATCATTACACGACGAAAAACTTATATTTTCCAGCTGCCCGTCACCTCCTGTTCTCAAAAATTCATCCTTTAGTGGAATTCTAGATTGGAAATACAATAAAATGGAAAAAATTAATTAAAATGAAAAATGTTAGTATTCTAGTAATTAGGTATCATTACAGGACAAAAAACTTATTATTTCCAGCCGCCCATCACCTCCTGTTCTCCTGGAATTCATCCTTTATGAGAATTCCATATTGGAACTACAATAAAATGGAAAAAATTTACTAAAATCAAAAATGTTAGTATTCTAGTATTTAGGTATCATTACAAGACGAAAAACTTATTATTTCCAGCCGCCCATCACCTCCTGTTCTCACAAAATTCATCCTTTAGTGGAATTCTAGATTGGAAATACAATAAAATGGAAAAAATTAATTAAAATGAAAAATGTTAGTATTCTAGTATTTAGGTATCATTACAAGACGAAAAACTTATTATTTCCAGCCGCCCGTCACCTCCTGTTCTCCTAAAATTCATCCTTTAGTGCAATTCTAGATTGGAAATACAATAAAATGGAAAATATTAATTAAAATGAAAAATGTTAGTATTCTAGTATTTAGGTATCATTACTGGACGAAAAACTTATATTTTCCAGCTGCCCGTCACCTCCTGTTCTCTTGGAATTCATCCTTTAGTGGAATTCTAGATTGGAAATACAATAAAATGGAAAAAATTAATTAAAATGAAAAATGTTAGTATTCTAGTATTTAGGTATAATTACAAGACGAAAAACTTATTAATTCCAGCCGCCCATCACCTCCTGTTCTCACAAAATTCATCCTTTAGTGGAATTCTAGATTGGAAATACAATAAAATAGAAAAAATTAATTAAAATGAAAAATGTTAGTATTCTAGTATTTAGGTATCATTACAAGACGAAAAACTTATTATTTCCAGCCGCCCGTCACCTCCTGTTCTCCTAAAATTCATCCTTTAGTGCAATTCTAGATTGGAAATACAATAAAATGGAAAATATTAATTAAAATGAAAAATGTTAGTATTCTAGTATTTAGGTATCATTACTGGACGAAAAACTTATATTTTCCAGCTGCCCGTCACCTCCTGTTCTCTTGGAATACATCCTTTAGTGGAATTCCAAATTGGAAATACAATAAAATGGAAAAAATTAATTAAAATGAAAAATGTTAGTATTCTAGTATTTAGGTATCATTACAAGACGAAAAACTTATTATTTCCAGCCGCCCATCACCTACTGTTCTCAAAAAATTCATCCTTTAGTGGAATTCTAGTTTGGAAATACAATAAAATGGAAAAAATTAATTAAAATGAAAAATGTTAGTATTCTAGTAATTAGGTATCATTACAATACAAAAAACTTATTATATCCAGCCGCCCATCACCTCCTGTTCTCAAAAAATTCATCCTTTAGTGGAATTCTAGATTGGAAATACAATAAAATGGAAAAAATTAATTAAAATGAAAAATGTTAGTATTCTAGTAAATGGGTATCATTACAGGACGAAAAACTTATATTTTCCAGCTGCCCGTCACCTCCTGTTCTCAAAAATTCATCCTTTAGTGGAATTCTAGATTGGAAATACAATAAAATGGAAAAAATTAATTAAAATGAAAAATGTTAGTATTCTAATAAATGGGTATCATTACAGGACGAAAAACTTATATTTTCCAGCTGCCCGTCACCTCCTGTTCTCAAAAATTCATCCTTTAGTGGAATCCTAGATTGGAAATACAATAAAATGGAAAAAATTAATTAAAATGAAAAATGTTAGTATTCTAGTATTTAGGTATCATTACAAGACGAAAAACTTATTATTTCCAGCCGCCCGTCACCTCCTGTTCTCCTAAAATTCATCCTTTAGTGCAACTCTAGATTGGAAATACAATAAAATGGAAAAAATTAATTAAAATGAAAAATGTTAGTATTCTAGTAAATGGGTATCATTACAGGAAGAAAAACTTATATTTTCCAGCTGCCCGTCACCTCCTGTTCTCAAAAATTCATCCTTTAGTGGAATTCTAGATTGGAAATACAATAAAATGGAAAAAATTAATTAAAATGAAAAATGTTAGTATTCTAATAAATGGGTATCATTACACGACGAAAAACTTATATTTTCCAGCTGCCCGTCACCTCCTGTTCTCAAAAATTCATCCTTTAGTGGAATTCTAGATTGGAAATACAATAAAATGGAAAAAATTAATTAAAATGAAAAATGTTAGTATTCTAGTATTTAGGTATCATTACAAGACAAAAAACTTATTATTTCCAGCCGCCCATCACCTCCTGTTCTCAAAAAATTCATCCTTTAGTGGAATTCTAGATTGGAAATACAATAAAATGGAAAAAATTAATTAAAATGAAAAATGTTAGTATTCTAGTATTTAGGTATCATTACTGGACGAAAAACATATTTTCCAGCTGCCCGTCACCTCCTGTTCTCTTGGAATACATCCTTTAGTGGAATTCCAAATTGGAAATACAATAAAATGGAAAAAATTAATTAAAATGAAAAATGTTAGTATTCTAGTATTTAGGTATCATTACAAGACGAAAAACTTATTATTTCCAGCCGCCCATCACCTCCTGTTCTCACAAAATTCATCCTTTAGTGGAATTCTAGTTTGGAAATACAATAAAATGGAAAAAATTAATTAAAATGAAAAATGTTAGTATTCTAGTAATTAGGTATCATTACAATACAAAAAACTTATTATATCCAGCCGCCCATCACCTCCTGTTCTCAAAAAATTCATCCTTTAGTGGAATTCTAGATTGGAAATACAATAAAATGGAAAAAATTAATTAAAATGAAAAATGTTAGTATTCTAGTAAATGGGTATCATTACAGGACGAAAAACTTATATTTTCCAGCTGCCCGTTACCTCCTGTTCTCAAAAATTCATCCTTTAGTGGAATTCTAGATTGGAAATACAATAAAATGGAAAAAATTAATTAAAATGAAAAATGTTAGTATTCTAATAAATGGGTATCATTACACGACGAAAAACTTATATTTTCCAGCTGCCCGTCACCTCCTGTTCTCAAAAATTCATCCTTTAGTGGAATTCTAGATTGGAAATACAATAAAATGGAAAAAATTAATTAAAATGAAAAATGTTAGTATTCTAGTATTTAGGTATCATTACAAGACAAAAAACTTATTATTTCCAGCCGCCCATCACCTCCTGTTCTCAAAAAATTCATCCTTTAGTGGAATTCTAGATTGGAAATACAATAAAATGGAAAAAATTAATTAAAATGAAAAATGTTAGTATTCTAGTAATTAGGTATCATTACAGGACAAAAAACTTATTATTTCCAGCCGCCCATCACCTCCAGTTCTCACAAAATTCATCCTTTAGTGCAATTCTAAATTGGAAATACAATAAAATGGAAAAAATTAATTAAAATGAAAAATGTTAGTATTCTAGTATTTAGGTATCATTACAAGACGAAAAACTTATTATTTCCAGCCGCCCATCACCTCCTGTTCTCAAAAAATTCATCCTTTAGTGGAATTCTAGATTGGAACTACAATAAAATTTAAAAAATTAATTAAAATGAAAAATGTTAGTATTCTAGTATTTAGGTATCATTACTGGACGAAAAACTTATATTTTCCAGCTGCCCGTCACCTCCTGTTCTCTTGGAATACATCCTTTAGTGGAATTCTAGATTGGAAATACAATAAAATGGAAAAAATTAATTAAAATGAAAAATGTTAGTATTCTAGTATTTAGGTATCATTACAAGACGAAAAACTTATTATTTCCAGCCGCCCGTCACCTCCTGTTCTCCTAAAATTCATCCTTTAGTGCAATTCTAGATTGGAAATACAATAAAATGGAAAAAATTAATTAAAATGAAAAATGTTAGTATTCTAGTAAATGGGTATCATTACAGGACGAAAAACTTATATTTTCCAGCTGCCCGTCACCTCCTGTTCTCTTGGAATACATCCTTTAGTGGAATTCCAAATTGGAAATACAATAAAATGGAAAAAATTAATTAAAATGAAAAATGTTAGTATTCTAGTATTTAGGTATCATTACAAGACGAAAAACGTATTATTTCCAGCCGCCCATCACCTCCTGTTCTCACAAAATTTATCCTTTAGTGGAATTCTAGATTGGAAATACAATAAAATGGAAAAAATTAATTAAAATAAAGAATGTTAGTATTCTAGTATTTAGGTATCATTACAGGATGAAAAACTTATTATTTCCAGCCGCCCATCACCTCCTGTTCTCAAAAAATTCATCCTTTAGTGGAATTCTAGATTGGAAATACAATAAAATGGAAAAAATTAACTAAAATGGAAAATGTTAGTATTCTAGTGATTAGGTATCATTACTGGACGAAAAACTTATATTTTCCAGCTGCCCGTCACCTCCTGTTCTCTTGGAATACATCCTTTAGTGCAATTCAAAATTGGAAATACAATAAAATGGAAAAAATTAATTAAAATGAAAAATGTTAGTATTCTAGTATTTAGGTATCATTACAAGACGAAAAACTTATTATTTCCAGCCGCCCATCACCTCCTGTTCTCAAAAAATTCATCCTTTAGTGGAATTCTAGATTGGAAATACAATAAAATGGAAAAAATTAACTAAAATGGAAAATGTTAGTATTCTAGTAATTAGGTATCATTACAAGACGAAAAACTTATTATTTCCAGCCGCCCGTCACCTCCAGTTCTCACAAAATTCATCCTTTAGTGGAATTCTAGATTGGAAATACAATAAAATGGAAAAAATTAATTAAAATGAAAAATGTTAGTATTCTAGTAATTAGGTATCATTACAGGACAAAAAACTTATTATTTCCAGCCGCCCATCACCTCCTGTTCTCCTGGAATTCATCCTTTATGAGAATTCCATATTGGAGCTACAATAAAATGGAAAAAATTTACTAAAATGAAAAATGTTAGTATTCTAGTATTTAGGTATCATTACAAGACAAAAAACTTATTATTTCCAGCCGCCCATCACCTCCTGTTCTCAAAAAATTCATCCTTTAGTGGAATTCTAGATTGGAAATACAATAAAATGGAAAAAATTAACTAAAATGGAAAATGTTAGTATTCTAGTGATTAGGTATCATTACTGGACGAAAAACTTATATTTTCCAGCTGCGCGTCACCTCCTGTTCTCTTGGAATACATCCTTTAGTGGAATTCCAAATTGGAAATACAATAAAATGGAAAAAATTAACTAAAATAAAGAATGTTAGTATTCTAGTATTTAGGTATCATTACAGGACGAAAAACTTATATTTTCCAGCTGCCCGTCACCTCCTGTTCTCTTGGAATACATCCTTTAGTGCAATTCCAAATTGGAAATACAATAAAATGGAAAAAATTAATTAAAATGAAAAATGTTAGTATTCTAGTATTTAGGTATCATTACAAGACGAAAAACTTATATTTTCCAGCTGCCCGTCACCTCCTGTTCTCTTGGAATACATCCTTTAGTGGAATTCCAAATTGGAAATACAATAAAATGGAAAAAATTAATTAAAATGAAAAATGTTAGTATTCTAGTAATTAGGTATCATTACAGGACAAAAAACTTATTATTTCCAGCCGCCCATCACCTCCTGTTCTCACAAAATTCATCCTTTAGTGGAATTCTAGATTGGAAATACAATAAAATGGAAAAAATTAATTAAAATGAAAAATGTTAGTATTCTAGTATTTAGGTATCATTACAAGACGAAAAACTTATTATTTCCAGCCGCCCATCACCTCCTGTTCTCAAAAAATTCATCCTTTAGTGCAATTCTAGATTGGAAATACAATAAAATGGAAAAAATTAACTAAAATGGAAAATGTTAGTATTCTAGTGATTAGGTATCATTACTGGACGAAAAACTTATATTTTCCAGCTGCCCGTCACATCCTGTTCTCTTGGAATACATCCTTTAGTGGAATTCCAAATTGGAAATACAATAAAATGGAAAAAATTAATTAAAATGAAAAATGTTAGTATTCTAGTATTTAGGTATCATTACAGGACAAAAAACTTATTATTTCCAGCCGCCCATCACCTCCTGTTCTCCTGGAATTCATCCTTTATGAGAATTCCATATTGGAACTACAATAAAATGGAAAAAATTTACTAAAATGAAAAATGTTAGTATTCTAGTATTTAGGTATCATTACAGGACGAAAAACTTATTATTTCCAGCCTCCCATCACCTCCTGTTCTCCTGGAATTCATCCTTTATGAGAATTCCATATTGGAACTACAATAAAATGGAAAAAATTTACTAAAATGAAAAATGTTAGTATTCTAGTAATTAGGTATCATTACAGGACAAAAAACTTATTATTACCAGCCGCCCATCACCTCCTGTTCTCCTGGAATTCATCCTTTATGAGAATTCTATATTGGAAATACAATAAAATGGAAAAAATTAATTAAAATGAAAAATGTTAGTATTCTAGTATTTAGGTATCATTACAAGACGAAAAACTTATTATTTCCAGCCGCCCATCACCTCCTGTTCTCAAAAAATTCATCCTTTAGTGGAATTCTAGATTGGAAATACAATAAAATGGAAAAAATTAATTAAAATGAAAAATGTTAGTATTCTAGTATTTAGGTATCATTACAAGACGAAAAACTTATTATTTCCAGCCGCCCGTCACCTCCTGTTCTCCTAAAATTCATCCTTTAGTGCAATTCTAGATTGGAAATACAATAAAATGGAAAAAATTAATTAAAATGAAAAATGTTAGTATTCTAGTATTTAGGTATCATTACTGGACGAAAAACTTATATTTTCCAGCTGCCCGTCACCTCCTGTTCTCTTGGAATACATCCTTTAGTGGAATTTCAAATTGGAAATACAATAAAATGGAAAAAATTAATTAAAATGAAAAATGTTAGTATTCTAGTATTTAGGTATCATTACAAGACGAAAAACGTATTATTTCCAGCCGCCCATCACCTTCTGTTCTCACAAAATTTATCCTTTAGTGGAATTCTAGATTGGAAATACAATAAAATGGAAAAAAATTAATTAAAATAAAGAATGTTAGTATTCTAGTATTTAGGTATCATTACAGGACGAAAAACTTATTATTTCCAGCCGCCCATCACCTCCTGTTCTCAAAAAATTCATCCTTTAGTGGAATTCTAGATTGGAAATACAATAAAATGGAAAAAATTAACTAAAATGGAAAATGTTAGTATTCTAGTGATTAGGTATCATTACTGGACGAAAAACTTATATTTTCCAGCTGCCCGTCACCTCCTGTTCTCTTGGAATACATCCTTTAGTGCAATTCAAAATTGGAAATACAATAAAATGGAAAAAATTAATTAAAATGAAAAATGTTAGTATTCTAGTATTTAGGTATCATTACAAGACGAAAAACTTATTATTTCCAGCCGCCCATCACCTCCTGTTCTCAAAAAATTCATCCTTTAGTGGAATTCTAGATTGGAAATACAATAAAATGGAAAAAATTAACTAAAATGGAAAATGTTAGTATTCTAGTAATTAGGTATCATTACAAGACGAAAAACTTATTATTTCCAGCCGCCCGTCACCTCCAGTTCTCACAAAATTCATCCTTTAGTGGAATTCTAGATTGGAAATACAATAAAATGGAAAAAATTAATTAAAATGAAAAATGTTAGTATTCTAGTAATTAGGTATCATTACAGGACAAAAAACTTATTATTTCCAGCCGCCCATCACCTCCTGTTCTCCTGGAATTCATCCTTTATGAGAATTCCATATTGGAACTACAATAAAATGGAAAAAATTTACTAAAATGAAAAATGTTAGTATTCTAGTATTTAGGTATCATTACAAGACAAAAAACTTATTATTTCCAGCCGCCCATCACCTCCTGTTCTCAAAAAATTCATCCTTTAGTGGAATTCTAGATTGGAAATACAATAAAATGGAAAAAATTAACTAAAATGGAAAATGTTAGTATTCTAGTGATTAGGTATCATTACTGGACGAAAAACTTATATTTTCCAGCTGCGCGTCACCTCCTGTTCTCTTGGAATACATCCTTTAGTGGAATTCCAAATTGGAAATACAATAAAATGGAAAAAATTAACTAAAATAAAGAATGTTGGTATTCTAGTATTTAGGTATCATTACAGGACGAAAAACTTATATTTTCCAGCTGCCCGTCACCTCCTGTTCTCTTGGAATACATCCTTTAGTGCAATTCCAAATTGGAAATACAATAAAATGGAAAAAATTAATTAAAATGAAAAATGTTAGTATTCTAGTATTTAGGTATCATTACAAGACGAAAAACTTATATTTTCCAGCTGCCCGTCACCTCCTGTTCTCTTGGAATACATCCTTTAGTGGAATTCCAAATTGGAAATACAATAAAATGGAAAAAATTAATTAAAATGAAAAATGTTAGTATTCTAGTAATTAGGTATCATTACAGGACAAAAAACTTATTATTTCCAGCCCCCCATCACCTCCTGTTCTCACAAAATTCATCCTTTAGTGGAATTCTAGATTGGAAATACAATAAAATGGAAAAAATTAATTAAAATAAAGAATGTTAGTATTCTAGTATTTAGGTATCATTACAGGACGAAAAACTTATTATTTCCAGCCGCCCATCACCTCCTGTTCTCAAAAAATTCATCCTTTAGTGGAATTCTAGATTGGAAATACAATAAAATGGAAAAAATTAACTAAAATGGAAAATGTTAGTATTCTAGTGATTAGGTATCATTACTGGACGAAAAACTTATATTTTCCAGCTGCCCGTCACCTCCTGTTCTCTTGGAATACATCCTTTAGTGCAATTCAAAATTGGAAATACAATAAAATGGAAAAAATTAATTAAAATGAAAAATGTTAGTATTCTAGTATTTAGGTATCATTACAAGACGAAAAACTTATTATTTCCAGCCGCCCATCACCTCCTGTTCTCCTGGAATTCATCCTTTATGAGAATTCCATATTGGAACTACAATAAAATGGAAAAAATTTACTAAAATGAAAAATGTTAGTATTCTAGTATTTAGGTATCATTACAGGACGAAAAACTTATTATTTCCAGCCTCCCATCACCTCCTGTTCTCCTGGAATTCATCCTTTATGAGAATTCCATATTGGAACTACAATAAAATGGAAAAAATTTACTAAAATGAAAAATGTTAGTATTCTAGTAATTAGGTATCATTACAGGACAAAAAACTTATTATTACCAGCCGCCCATCACCTCCTGTTCTCCTGGAATTCATCCTTTATGAGAATTCTATATTGGAAATACAATAAAATGGAAAAAATTAATTAAAATGAAAAATGTTAGTATTCTAGTATTTAGGTATCATTACAAGACGAAAAACTTATTATTTCCAGCCGCCCATCACCTCCTGTTCTCAAAAAATTCATCCTTTAGTGGAATTCTAGATTGGAAATACAATAAAATGGAAAAAATTAATTAAAATGAAAAATGTTAGTATTCTAGTATTTACGTATCATTACAAGACGAAAAACTTATTATTTCCAGCCGCCCGTCACCTCCTGTTCTCCTAAAATTCATCCTTTAGTGCAATTCTAGATTGGAAATACAATAAAATGGAAAAAATTAATTAAAATGAAAAATGTTAGTATTCTAGTAAATGGGTATCATTACAGGACGAAAAACTTATATTTTCCAGCTGCCCGTCACTTCCTGTTCTCTTGGAATACATCCTTTAGTGGAATTTCAAATTGGAAATACAATAAAATGGAAAAAATTAATTAAAATGAAAAATGTTAGTATTCTAGTATTTAGGTATCATTACAAGACGAAAAACGTATTTTTTCCAGCCGCCCATCACCTTCTGTTCTCACAAAATTTATCCTTTAGTGGAATTCTAGATTGGAAATACAATAAAATGGAAAAAAATTAATTAAAATAAAGAATGTTAGTATTCTAGTATTTAGGTATCATTACAGGACGAAAAACTTATTATTTCCAGCCGCCCATCACCTCCTGTTCTCAAAAAATTCATCCTTTAGTGGAATTCTAGATTGGAAATACAATAAAATGGAAAAAATTAACTAAAATGGAAAATGTTAGTATTCTAGTGATTAGGTATCATTACTGGACGAAAAACTTATATTTTCCAGCTGCCCGTCACCTCCTGTTCTCTTGGAATACATCCTTTAGTGCAATTCAAAATTGGAAATACAATAAAATGGAAAAAATTAATTAAAATGAAAAATGTTAGTATTCTAGTATTTAGGTATCATTACAGGACGAAAAACTTATTATTTCCAGCCTCCCATCACCTCCTGTTCTCCTGGAATTCATCCTTTATGAGAATTCCATATTGGAACTACAATAAAATGGAAAAAATTTACTAAAATGAAAAATGTTAGTATTCTAGTAATTAGGTATCATTACAGGACAAAAAACTTATTATTACCAGCCGCCCATCACCTCCTGTTCTCCTGGAATTCATCCTTTATGAGAATTCTATATTGGAAATACAATAAAATGGAAAAAATTAATTAAAATGAAAAATGTTAGTATTCTAGTATTTAGGTATCATTACAAGACGAAAAACTTATTATTTCCAGCCGCCCATCACCTCCTGTTCTCAAAAAATTCATCCTTTAGTGGAATTCTAGATTGGAAATACAATAAAATGGAAAAAATTAATTAAAATGAAAAATGTTAGTATTCTAGTATTTAGGTATCATTACAAGACGAAAAACTTATTATTTCCAGCCGCCCGTCACCTCCTGTTCTCCTAAAATTCATCCTTTAGTGCAATTCTAGATTGGAAATACAATAAAATGGAAAAAATTAATTAAAATGAAAAATGTTAGTATTCTAGTAAATGGGTATCATTACAGGACGAAAAACTTATATTTTCCAGCTGCCCGTCACTTCCTGTTCTCTTGGAATACATCCTTTAGTGGAATTTCAAATTGGAAATACAATAAAATGGAAAAAATTAATTAAAATGAAAAATGTTAGTATTCTAGTATTTAGGTATCATTACAAGACGAAAAACGTATTATTTCCAGCCGCCCAAAACCTTCTGTTCTCACAAAATTTATCCTTTAGTGGAATTCTAGATTGGAAATACAATAAAATGGAAAAAAATTAATTAAAATAAAGAATGTTAGTATTCTAGTATTTAGGTATCATTACAGGACGAAAAACTTATTATTTCCAGCCGCCCATCACCTCCTGTTCTCAAAAAATTCATCCTTTAGTGGAATTCTAGATTGGAAATACAATAAAATGGAAAAAATTAACTAAAATGGAAAATGTTAGTATTCTAGTGATTAGGTATCATTACTGGACGAAAAACTTATATTTTCCAGCTGCCCGTCACCTCCTGTTCTCTTGGAATACATCCTTTAGTGCAATTCAAAATTGGAAATACAATAAAATGGAAAAAATTAATTAAAATGAAAAATGTTAGTATTCTAGTATTTAGGTATCATTACAAGACGAAAAACTTATTATTTCCAGCCGCCCATCACCTCCTGTTCTCAAAAAATTCATCCTTTAGTGGAATTCTAGATTGGAAATACAATAAAATAGAAAAAATTAACTAAAATGGAAAATGTTAGTATTCTAGTAATTAGGTATCATTACAAGACGAAAAACTTATTATTTCCAGCCGCCCGTCACCTCCAGTTCTCACAAAATTCATCCTTTAGTGGAATTCTAGATTGGAAATACAATAAAATGGAAAAAATTAATTAAAATGAAAAATGTTAGTATTCTAGTAATTAGGTATCATTACAGGACAAAAAACTTATTATTTCCAGCCGCCCATCACCTCCTGTTCTCCTGGAATTCATCCTTTATGAGAATTCCATATTGGAACTACAATAAAATGGAAAAAATTTACTAAAATGAAAAATGTTAGTATTCTAGTATTTAGGTATCATTACAAGACAAAAAACTTATTATTTCCAGCCGCCCATCACCTCCTGTTCTCAAAAAATTCATCCTTTAGTGGAATTCTAGATTGGAAATACAATAAAATGGAAAAAATTAACTAAAATGGAAAATGTTAGTATTCTAGTGATTAGGTATCATTACTGGACGAAAAACTTATATTTTCCAGCTGCGCGTCACCTCCTGTTCTCTTGGAATACATCCTTTAGTGGAATTTCAAATTGGAAATACAATAAAATGGAAAAAATTAACTAAAATAAAGAATGTTGGTATTCTAGTATTTAGGTATCATTACAGGACGAAAAACTTATATTTTCCAGCTGCCCGTCACCTCCTGTTCTCTTGGAATACATCCTTTAGTGCAATTCCAAATTGGAAATACAATAAAATGGAAAAAATTAATTAAAATGAAAAATGTTAGTATTCTAGTATTTAGGTATCATTACAAGACGAAAAACTTATATTTTCCAGCTGCCCGTCACCTCCTGTTCTCTTGGAATACATCCTTTAGTGGAATTCCAAATTGGAAATACAATAAAATGGAAAAAATTAATTAAAATGAAAAATGTTAGTATTCTAGTAATTAGGTATCATTACAGGACAAAAAACTTATTATTTCCAGCCGCCCATCACCTCCTGTTCTCACAAAATTCATCCTTTAGTGGAATTCTAGATTGGAAATACAATAAAATGGAAAAAATTAATTAAAATAAAGAATGTTAGTATTCTAGTATTTAGGTATCATTACAGGACGAAAAACTTATTATTTCCAGCCGCCCATCACCTCCTGTTCTCAAAAAATTCATCCTTTAGTGGAATTCTAGATTGGAAATACAATAAAATGGAAAAAATTAACTAAAATGGAAAATGTTAGTATTCTAGTGATTAGGTATCATTACTGGACGAAAAACTTATATTTTCCAGCCGCCCGTCACCTCCTGTTCTCTTGGAATACATGCTTTAGTGCAATTCAAAATTGGAAATACAATAAAATGGAAAAAATTAATTAAAATGAAAAATGTTAGTATTCTAGTATTTAGGTATCATTACAAGACGAAAAACTTATTATTTCCAGCCGCCCATCACCTCCTGTTCTCAAAAAATTCATCCTTTAGTGGAATTCTAGATTGGAAATACAATAAAATGGAAAAAATTAACTAAAATGGAAAATGTTAGTATTCTAGTAATTAGGTATCATTACAAGACGAAAAACTTATTATTTCCAGCCGCCCGTCACCTCCAGTTCTCACAAAATTCATCCTTTAGTGGAATTCTAGATTGGAAATACAATAAAATGGAAAAAATTAATTAAAATGAAAAATGTTAGTATTCTAGTAATTAGGTGTCATTACAGGACAAAAAACTTATTATTTCCAGCCGCCCATCACCTCCTGTTCTCCTGGAATTCATCCTTTATGAGAATTCCATATTGGAGCTACAATAAAATGGAAAAAATTTACTAAAATGAAAAATGTTAGTATTCTAGTATTTAGGTATCATTACAAGACAAAAAACTTATTATTTCCAGCCGCCCATCACCTCCTGTTCTCAAAAAATTCATCCTTTAGTGGAATTCTAGATTGGAAATACAATAAAATGGAAAAAATTAACTAAAATGGAAAATGTTAGTATTCTAGTGATTAGGTATCATTACTGGACGAAAAACTTATATTTTCCAGCTGCGCGTCACCTCCTGTTCTCTTGGAATACATCCTTTAGTGGAATTCCAAATTGGAAATACAATAAAATGGAAAAAATTAACTAAAATAAAGAATGTTAGTATTCTAGTATTTAGGTATCATTACAGGACGAAAAACTTATATTTTCCAGCTGCCCGTCACCTCCTGTTCTCTTGGAATACATCCTTTAGTGCAATTCCAAATTGGAAATACAATAAAATGGAAAAAATTAATTAAAATGAAAAATGTTAGTATTCTAGTATTTAGGTATCATTACAAGACGAAAAACTTATATTTTCCAGCTGCCCGTCACCTCCTGTTCTCTTGGAATACATCCTTTAGTGGAATTCCAAATTGGAAATACAATAAAATGGAAAAAATTAATTAAAATGAAAAATGTTAGTATTCTAGTAATTAGGTATCATTACAGGACAAAAAACTTATTATTTCCAGCCGCCCATCACCTCCTGTTCTCACAAAATTCATCCTTTAGTGGAATTCTAGATTGGAAATACAATAAAATGGAAAAAATTAATTAAAATGAAAAATGTTAGTATTCTAGTATTTAGGTATCATTACAAGACGAAAAACTTATTATTTCCAGCCGCCCATCACCTCCTGTTCTCAAAAAATTCATCCTTTAGTGCAATTCTAGATTGGAAATACAATAAAATGGAAAAAATTAACTAAAATGGAAAATGTTAGTATTCTAGTGATTAGGTATCATTACTGGACGAAAAACTTATATTTTCCAGCTGCCCGTCACATCCTGTTCTCTTGGAATACATCCTTTAGTGGAATTCCAAATTGGAAATACAATAAAATGGAAAAAATTAATTAAAATGAAAAATGTTAGTATTCTAGTATATAGGTATCATTACAGGACAAAAAACTTATTATTTCCAGCCGCCCATCACCTCCTGTTCTCCTGGAATTCATCCTTTATGAGAATTCCATATTGGAACTACAATAAAATGGAAAAAATTTACTAAAATGAAAAATGTTAGTATTCTAGTATTTAGGTATCATTACAGGACGAAAAACTTATTATTTCCAGCCTCCCATCACCTCCTGTTCTCCTGGAATTCATCCTTTATGAGAATTCCATATTGGAACTACAATAAAATGGAAAAAATTTACTAAAATGAAAAATGTTAGTATTCTAGTAATTAGGTATCATTACAGGACAAAAAACTTATTATTACCAGCCGCCCATCACCTCCTGTTCTCCTGGAATTCATCCTTTATGAGAATTCTATATTGGAAATACAATAAAATGGAAAAAATTAATTAAAATGAAAAATGTTAGTATTCTAGTATTTAGGTATCATTACAAGACGAAAAACTTATTATTTCCAGCCGCCCATCACCTCCTGTTCTCAAAAAATTCATCCTTTAGTGGAATTCTAGATTGGAAATACAATAAAATGGAAAAAATTAATTAAAATGAAAAATGTTAGTATTCTAGTATTTAGGTATCATTACAAGACGAAAAACTTATTATTTCCAGCCGCCCGTCACCTCCTGTTCTCCTGGAATTCATCCTTTATGAGAATTCCATATTGGAACTACAATAAAATGGAAAAAATTTACTAAAATGAAAAATGTTAGTATTCTAGTATTTAGGTATCATTACAAGACAAAAAACTTATTATTTCCAGCCGCCCATCACCTCCTGTTCTCAAAAAATTCATCCTTTAGTGGAATTCTAGATTGGAAATACAATAAAATGGAAAAAATTAACTAAAATGGAAAATGTTAGTATTCTAGTGATTAGGTATCATTACTGGACGAAAAACTTATATTTTCCAGCTGCGCGTCACCTCCTGTTCTCTTGGAATACATCCTTTAGTGGAATTTCAAATTGGAAATACAATAAAATGGAAAAAATTAACTAAAATAAAGAATGTTGGTATTCTAGTATTTAGGTATCATTACAGGACGAAAAACTTATATTTTCCAGCTGCCCGTCACCTCCTGTTCTCTTGGAATACATCCTTTAGTGCAATTCCAAATTGGAAATACAATAAAATGGAAAAAATTAATTAAAATGAAAAATGTTAGTATTCTAGTATTTAGGTATCATTACAAGACGAAAAACTTATATTTTCCAGCTGCCCGTCACCTCCTGTTCTCTTGGAATACATCCTTTAGTGGAATTCCAAATTGGAAATACAATAAAATGGAAAAAATTAATTAAAATGAAAAATGTTAGTATTCTAGTAATTAGGTATCATTACAGGACAAAAAACTTATTATTTCCAGCCGCCCATCACCTCCTGTTCTCACAAAATTCATCCTTTAGTGGAATTCTAGATTGGAAATACAATAAAATGGAAAAAATTAATTAAAATAAAGAATGTTAGTATTCTAGTATTTAGGTATCATTACAGGACGAAAAACTTATTATTTCCAGCCGCCCATCACCTCCTGTTCTCAAAAAATTCATCCTTTAGTGGAATTCTAGATTGGAAAGACAATAAAATGGAAAAAATTAACTAAAATGGAAAATGTTAGTATTCTAGTGATTAGGTATCATTACTGGACGAAAAACTTATATTTTCCAGCCGCCCGTCACCTCCTGTTCTCTTGGAATACATGCTTTAGTGCAATTCAAAATTGGAAATACAATAAAATGGAAAAAATTAATTAAAATGAAAAATGTTAGTATTCTAGTATTTAGGTATCATTACAAGACGAAAAACTTATTATTTCCAGCCGCCCATCACCTCCTGTTCTCAAAAAATTCATCCTTTAGTGGAATTCTAGATTGGAAATACAATAAAATGGAAAAAATTAACTAAAATGGAAAATGTTAGTATTCTAGTAATTAGGTATCATTACAAGACGAAAAACTTATTATTTCCAGCCGCCCGTCACCTCCAGTTCTCACAAAATTCATCCTTTAGTGGAATTCTAGATTGGAAATACAATAAAATGGAAAAAATTAATTAAAATGAAAAATGTTAGTATTCTAGTAATTAGGTATCATTACAGGACAAAAAACTTATTATTTCCAGCCGCCCATCACCTCCTGTTCTCCTGGAATTCATCCTTTATGAGAATTCCATATTGGAGCTACAATAAAATGGAAAAAATTTACTAAAATGAAAAATGTTAGTATTCTAGTATTTAGGTATCATTACAAGACAAAAAACTTATTATTCCAGCCGCCCATCACCTCCTGTTCTCAAAAAATTCATCCTTTAGTGGAATTCTAGATTGGAAATACAATAAAATGGAAAAAATTAACTAAAATGGAAAATGTTAGTATTCTAGTGATTAGGTATCATTACTGGACGAAAAACTTATATTTTCCAGCTGCGCGTCACCTCCTGTTCTCTTGGAATACATCCTTTAGTGGAATTCCAAATTGGAAATACAATAAAATGGAAAAAATTAACTAAAATAAAGAATGTTAGTATTCTAGTATTTAGGTATCATTACAGGACGAAAAACTTATATTTTCCAGCTGCCCGTCACCTCCTGTTCTCTTGGAATACATCCTTTAGTGCAATTCCAAATTGGAAATACAATAAAATGGAAAAAATTAATTAAAATGAAAAATGTTAGTATTCTAGTATTTAGGTATCATTACAAGACGAAAAACTTATATTTTCCAGCTGCCCGTCACCTCCTGTTCTCTTGGAATACATCCTTTAGTGGAATTCCAAATTGGAAATACAATAAAATGGAAAAAATTAATTAAAATGAAAAATGTTAGTATTCTAGTAATTAGGTATCATTACAGGACAAAAAACTTATTATTTCCAGCCGCCCATCACCTCCTGTTCTCACAAAATTCATCCTTTAGTGGAATTCTAGATTGGAAATACAATAAAATGGAAAAAATTAATTAAAATGAAAAATGTTAGTATTCTAGTATTTAGGTATCATTACAAGACGAAAAACTTATTATTTCCAGCCGCCCATCACCTCCTGTTCTCAAAAAATTCATCCTTTAGTGCAATTCTAGATTGGAAATACAATAAAATGGAAAAAATTAACTAAAATGGAAAATGTTAGTATTCTAGTGATTAGGTATCATTACTGGACGAAAAACTTATATTTTCCAGCTGCCCGTCACATCCTGTTCTCTTGGAATACATCCTTTAGTGGAATTCCAAATTGGAAATACAATAAAATGGAAAAAATTAATTAAAATGAAAAATGTTAGTATTCTAGTATATAGGTATCATTACAGGACAAAAAACTTATTATTTCCAGCCGCCCATCACCTCCTGTTCTCCTGGAATTCATCCTTTATGAGAATTCCATATTGGAACTACAATAAAATGGAAAAAATTTACTAAAATGAAAAATGTTAGTATTCTAGTATTTAGGTATCATTACAGGACGAAAAACTTATTATTTCCAGCCTCCCATCACCTCCTGTTCTCCTGGAATTCATCCTTTATGAGAATTCCATATTGGAACTACAATAAAATGGAAAAAATTTACTAAAATGAAAAATGTTAGTATTCTAGTAATTAGGTATCATTACAGGACAAAAAACTTATTATTACCAGCCGCCCATCACCTCCTGTTCTCCTGGAATTCATCCTTTATGAGAATTCTATATTGGAAATACAATAAAATGGAAAAAATTAATTAAAATGAAAAATGTTAGTATTCTAGTATTTAGGTATCATTACAAGACGAAAAACTTATTATTTCCAGCCGCCCATCACCTCCTGTTCTCAAAAAATTCATCCTTTAGTGGAATTCTAGATTGGAAATACAATAAAATGGAAAAAATTAATTAAAATGAAAAATGTTAGTATTCTAGTATTTAGGTATCATTACAAGACGAAAAACTTATTATTTCCAGCCGCCCGTCACCTCCTGTTCTCCTAAAATTCATCCTTTAGTGCAATTCTAGATTGGAAATACAATAAAATGGAAAAAATTAATTAAAATGAAAAATGTTAGTATTCTAGTAAATGGGTATCATTACAGGACGAAAAACTTATATTTTCCAGCTGCCCGTCACTTCCTGTTCTCTTGGAATACATCCTTTAGTGGAATTTCAAATTGGAAATACAATAAAATGGAAAAAATTAATTAAAATGAAAAATGTTAGTATTCTAGTATTTAGGTATCATTACAAGACGAAAAACGTATTATTTCCAGCCGCCCATCACCTTCTGTTCTCACAAAATTTATCCTTTAGTGGAATTCTAGATTGGAAATACAATAAAATGGAAAAAAATTAATTAAAATAAAGAATGTTAGTATTCTAGTAATTAGGTATCATTACAAGACGAAAAACTTATTATTTCCAGCCGCCCGTCACCTCCAGTTCTCACAAAATTCATCCTTTAGTGGAATTCTAGATTGGAAATACAATAAAATGGAAAAAATTAATTAAAATGAAAAATGTTAGTATTCTAGTAATTAGGTATCATTACAGGACAAAAAACTTATTATTTCCAGCCGCCCATCACCTCCTGTTCTCCTGGAATTCATCCTTTATGAGAATTCCATATTGGAGCTACAATAAAATGGAAAAAATTTACTAAAATGAAAAATGTTAGTATTCTAGTATTTAGGTATCATTACAAGACAAAAAACTTATTATTTCCAGCCGCCCATCACCTCCTGTTCTCAAAAAATTCATCCTTTAGTGGAATTCTAGATTGGAAATACAATAAAATGGAAAAAATTAACTAAAATGGAAAATGTTAGTATTCTAGTGATTAGGTATCATTACTGGACGAAAAACTTATATTTTCCAGCTGCGCGTCACCTCCTGTTCTCTTGGAATACATCCTTTAGTGGAATTCCAAATTGGAAATACAATAAAATGGAAAAAATTAACTAAAATAAAGAATGTTAGTATTCTAGTATTTAGGTATCATTACAGGACGAAAAACTTATATTTTCCAGCTGCCCGTCACCTCCTGTTCTCTTGGAATACATCCTTTAGTGCAATTCCAAATTGGAAATACAATAAAATGGAAAAAATTAATTAAAATGAAAAATGTTAGTATTCTAGTATTTAGGTATCATTACAAGACGAAAAACTTATATTTTCCAGCTGCCCGTCACCTCCTGTTCTCTTGGAATACATCCTTTAGTGGAATTCCAAATTGGAAATACAATAAAATGGAAAAAATTAATTAAAATGAAAAATGTTAGTATTCTAGTAATTAGGTATCATTACAGGACAAAAAACTTATTATTTCCAGCCGCCCATCACCTCCTGTTCTCACAAAATTCATCCTTTAGTGGAATTCTAGATTGGAAATACAATAAAATGGAAAAAATTAATTAAAATGAAAAATGTTAGTATTCTAGTATTTAGGTATCATTACAAGACGAAAAACTTATTATTTCCAGCCGCCCATCACCTCCTGTTCTCAAAAAATTCATCCTTTAGTGCAATTCTAGATTGGAAATACAATAAAATGGAAAAAATTAACTAAAATGGAAAATGTTAGTATTCTAGTGATTAGGTATCATTACTGGACGAAAAACTTATATTTTCCAGCTGCCCGTCACATCCTGTTCTCTTGGAATACATCCTTTAGTGGAATTCCAAATTGGAAATACAATAAAATGGAAAAAATTAATTAAAATGAAAAATGTTAGTATTCTAGTATTTAGGTATCATTACAGGACAAAAAACTTATTATTTCCAGCCGCCCATCACCTCCTGTTCTCCTGGAATTCATCCTTTATGAGAATTCCATATTGGAACTACAATAAAATGGAAAAAATTTACTAAAATGAAAAATGTTAGTATTCTAGTATTTAGGTATCATTACAGGACGAAAAACTTATTATTTCCAGCCTCCCATCACCTCCTGTTCTCCTGGAATTCATCCTTTATGAGAATTCCATATTGGAACTACAATAAAATGGAAAAAATTTACTAAAATGAAAAATGTTAGTATTCTAGTAATTAGGTATCATTACAGGACAAAAAACTTATTATTACCAGCCGCCCATCACCTCCTGTTCTCCTGGAATTCATCCTTTATGAGAATTCTATATTGGAAATACAATAAAATGGAAAAAATTAATTAAAATGAAAAATGTTAGTATTCTAGTATTTAGGTATCATTACAAGACGAAAAACTTATTATTTCCAGCCGCCCATCACCTCCTGTTCTCAAAAAATTCATCCTTTAGTGGAATTCTAGATTGGAAATACAATAAAATGGAAAAAATTAATTAAAATGAAAAATGTTAGTATTCTAGTATTTAGGTATCATTACAAGACGAAAAACTTATTATTTCCAGCCGCCCGTCACCTCCTGTTCTCCTAAAATTCATCCTTTAGTGCAATTCTAGATTGGAAATACAATAAAATGGAAAAAATTAATTAAAATGAAAAATGTTAGTATTCTAGTAAATGGGTATCATTACAGGACGAAAAACTTATATTTTCCAGCTGCCCGTCACTTCCTGTTCTCTTGGAATACATCCTTTAGTGGAATTTCAAATTGGAAATACAATAAAATGGAAAAAATTAATTAAAATGAAAAATGTTAGTATTCTAGTATTTAGGTATCATTACAAGACGAAAAACGTATTATTTCCAGCCGCCCATCACCTTCTGTTCTCACAAAATTTATCCTTTAGTGGAATTCTAGATTGGAAATACAATAAAATGGAAAAAAATTAATTAAAATAAAGAATGTTAGTATTCTAGTAATTAGGTATCATTACAAGACGAAAAACTTATTATTTCCTGCCGCCCGTCACCTCCAGTTCTCACAAAATTCATCCTTTAGTGGAATTCTAGATTGGAAATACAATAAAATGGAAAAAATTAATTAAAATGAAAAATGTTAGTATTCTAGTAATTAGGTATCATTACAGGACAAAAAACTTATTATTTCCAGCCGCCCATCACCTCCTGTTCTCCTGGAATTCATCCTTTATGAGAATTCCATATTGGAACTACAATAAAATGGAAAAAATTTACTAAAATGAAAAATGTTAGTATTCTAGTATTTAGGTATCATTACAAGACAAAAAACTTATTATTTCCAGCCGCCCATCACCTCCTGTTCTCAAAAAATTCATCCTTTAGTGGAATTCTAGATTGGAAATACAATAAAATGGAAAAAATTAACTAAAATGGAAAATGTTAGTATTCTAGTGATTAGGTATCATTACTGGACGAAAAACTTATATTTTCCAGCTGCGCGTCACCTCCTGTTCTCTTGGAATACATCCTTTAGTGGAATTCCAAATTGGAAATACAATAAAATGGAAAAAATTAACTAAAATAAAGAATGTTGGTATTCTAGTATTTAGGTATCATTACAGGACGAAAAACTTATATTTTCCAGCTGCCCGTCACCTCCTGTTCTCTTGGAATACATCCTTTAGTGCAATTCCAAATTGGAAATACAATAAAATGGAAAAAATTAATTAAAATGAAAAATGTTAGTATTCTAGTATTTAGGTATCATTACAAGACGAAAAACTTATATTTTCCAGCTGCCCGTCACCTCCTGTTCTCTTGGAATACATCCTTTAGTGGAATTCCAAATTGGAAATACAATAAAATGGAAAAAATTAATTAAAATGAAAAATGTTAGTATTCTAGTAATTAGGTATCATTACAGGACAAAAAACTTATTATTTCCAGCCGCCCATCACCTCCTGTTCTCACAAAATTCATCCTTTAGTGGAATTCTAGATTGGAAATACAATAAAATGGAAAAAATTAATTAAAATGAAAAATGTTAGTATTCTAGTATTTAGGTATCATTACAAGACGAAAAACTTATTATTTCCAGCCGCCCATCACCTCCTGTTCTCAAAAAATTCATCCTTTAGTGAAATTCTAGATTGGAAATACAATAAAATGGAAAAAATTAACTAAAATGGAAAATGTTAGTATTCTAGTGATTAGGTATCATTACTGGACGAAAAACTTATATTTTCCAGCTGCCCGTCACCTCCTGTTCTCTTGGAATACATCCTTTAGTGGAATTCCAAATTGGAAATACAATAAAATGGAAAAAATTAATTAAAATGAAAAATGTTAGTATTCTAGTATTTAGGTATCATTACAGGACAAAAAACTTATTATTTCCAGCCGCCCATCACCTCCTGTTCTCCTGGAATTCATCCTTTATGAGAATTCCATATTGGAACTACAATAAAATGGAAAAAATTTACTAAAATGAAAAATGTTAGTATTCTAGTATTTAGGTATCATTACAGGACGAAAAACTTATTATTTCCAGCCTCCCATCACCTCCTGTTCTCCTGGAATTCATCCTTTATGAGAATTCCATATTGGAACTACAATAAAATGGAAAAAATTTACTAAAATGAAAAATGTTAGTATTCTAGTAATTAGGTATCACTACAGGACAAAAAACTTATTATTACCAGCCGCCCATCACCTCCTGTTCTCCTGGAATTCATCCTTTATGAGAATTCCATATTGGAACTACAATAAAATGGAAAAAATTAATTAAAATGAAAAATGTTAGTATTCTAGTATTTAGGTATCATTACAAGACGAAAAACTTATTATTTCCAGCCGCCCATCACCTCTTGTTCTCAAAAAATTCATCCTTTAGTGGAATTCTAGATTGGAAATACAATAAAATGGAAAAAATTAACTAAAATGGAAAATGTTAGTATTCTAGTAATTAGGTATCATTACAAGACGAAAAACTTATTATTTCCAGCCGCCCATCACCTCCTGTTCTCACAAAATTCATCGTTCAGTGCAATTCAAAATTGGAAATACAAAAAAATGGAAAAAATTAATTAAAATGAAAAATGGTAGTATTCTAGTATTTAGGTATCATTACAAGACGAAAAACTTATTATTTCCAGCCGCCCATCACCTCCTGTTCTCAAAAAATTCATCCTTTAGTGGAATTCTAGATTGGAAATAAAATAAAATGGAAAAAATTAATTAAAATGAAAAATGTTAGTATTCTAGTATTTAGGTATCATTACAGCACAAAAAACTTATTATTTCCAGCCGCCCATCACCTCCTGTTCTCCTGGAATTCATTCTTTATGAGAATTCCATATTGGAACTACAATAAAATGGAAAAAATTTACTAAAATGAAAAATGTTAGTATTCTAGTATTTAGGTATCATTACAGGACGAAAAACTTATTATTTCCAGCCGCCCATCACCTCCTGTTCTCCTGGAATTCATCCTTTATGAGAATTCCATATTGGAACTACAATAAAATGGAAAAAATTTACTTAAATGAAAAATGTTAGTATTCTAGTAATTAGGTATCATTACAGGACAAAAAACTTATTATTTCCAGCCGCCCATCACCTCCTGTTCTCCTGGAATTCATCCTTTAGTGGAATTCTAGATTGGAAATACAATAAAATGGAAAAATTTAATTAAAATGAAAAATGTTAGTATTCTAGTATTTAGGTATCATTACAAGACGAAAACTTATTATTTCCAGCCGCCCATCACCTCCTGTTCTCAAAAAATTCATCCTTTAGTGGAATTCTAGATTGGAAATACAATAAAATGGAAAAAATTAATTAAAATGAAAAATGTTAGTATTCTAGTATTTAGGTATCATTACAAGACGAAAAACTTATTATTTCCAGCCGCCCGTCACCTCCTGTTCTCCTAAAATTCAACCTTTATTGCAATTCTAGATTGGAAATACAATAAAATGGAAAAAATTAACTAAAATGGAAAATGTTAGTATTCTAGTGATTAGGTATCATTACTGGACGAAAAACTTATATTTTCCAGCTGCCCGTCACCTCCTGTTCTCTTGGAATACATCCTTTAGTGGAATTCCAATGGGGAAATACAATAAAATGGAAAAAATTAATTAAAATGAAAAATGTTAGTATTCTAGTATTTAGGTATCATTACAAGACGAAAAACTTATTATTACCAGCCGCCCAACACCTCCTGTTCTCACAAAATTCATCCTTTAGTGGAATTCTAGATTGGAAATACAATAAAATGGAAAAAATTAATTAAAATGAAAAATGTTAGTATTCTAGTAATTAGGTATCATTACAGGACAAAAAACTTATTATTTCCAGCCGTCCGTCACCTCCTGTTCTCAAAAAATTCATCCTTTAGTGCAATTCTAGATTGGAAATACAATAAAATGGAAAAAATTAACTAAAATGGAAAATGTTAGTATTCTAGTGATTAGGTATCATTACTGGACGAAAAACTTATATTTTCCAGCTGCCCGTCACCTCCTGTTCTCTTGGAATACATCCTTTAGTGGAATTCCAAATTGGAAATACAATAAAATGGAAAAAATTAATTAAAATGAAAAATGTTAGTATTCTAGGATTTAGGTATCATTACAAGACGAAAAACTTATTATTTCCAGCCGCCCATCACCTCCTGTTCTCACAAAATTCATCCTTTAGTGGAATTCTAGATTGGAAATACAATAAAATGGAAAAAATTAATTAAAATGAAAAATGTTAGTATTCTAGTATTTAGGTATCATTACAAGTAGAAAAACTTATTACTTCCAGCCGCCCATTACCTCCTGTTCTCACAAAATTCATCCTTTAGTGGAATTCTAGATTGGAAATACAATAAAATGGAAAAAATTAACTAAAATGGAAAATGTTAGTATTCTAGTGATTATGTATCATTACAAGACGAAAAACTTATTATTTCCAGCCGCCCATCCCCTCCTGTTCTCAAAAAATTCATCCTTTAGTGCAATTCTAGATTGGAAATACAATAAAATGGAAAAAATTAATTAAAATGAAAAATGTTAGTATTCTAGTAAATGGGTATCATTACTGGACGAAAAACTTATATTTTCCAGCTGCCCGTCACCTCCTGTTCTCTTGGAATACATCCTTTAGTGGAATTCCAAATTGGAAATACAATAAAATGGAAAAAATTAATTAAAATGAAAAATGTTAGTATTCTAGTATTTAGGTATCATTACAAGACGAAAAAGTTATATTTTCCAGCTGCCCGTCACCTCCTGTTCTCTTGGAATACATCCTTTAGTGGAATTCCAAATTGGAAATACAATAATATGGAAAAAATTAATTAAAATGAAAAATGTTAGTATTCTAGTAATTAGGTATCATTACAGGACAAAAAACTTATTATTTCCAGCCGCCCATCACCTCCTGTTCTCACAAAATTCATCCTTTAGTGGAATTCTAGATTGGAAATACAATAAAATGGAAAAAATTAATTAAAATGAAAAATGTTAGTATTTTAGTATTTAGGTATCATTACAAGACGAAAAACTTATTATTTCCAGCCGCCCATCACCTCCTGTTCTCAAAAAATTCATCCTTTAGTGGAATTCCAAATTGGAAATACAATAAAATGGAAAAAATTAATTAAAATGAAAAATGTTAGTATTCTAGTATTTAGGTATCATTACAAGACGAAAAACTTATTATTTCCAGCCGCCCATCACCTCCTGTTCTCAAAAAATTCATCCTTTAGTGGAATTCTAGATTGGAAATACAATAAAATGGAAAAAATTAATTAAAATGAAAAATGTTAGTATTCTAGTATTTAGGTATCATTACAAGACGAAAAACTTATTATTTCCAGCCGCCCGTCACCTCCAGTTCTCACAAAATTCATCCTTTAGTGCAATTCTAAATTGGAAATACAATAAAATGGAAAAAATTAATTAAAATGAAAAATGTTAGTATTCTAGTATTTAGGTATCATTACAAGACGAAAAACTTATTATTTCCAGCCGCCCATCACCTCCTGTTCTCAAAAAATTCATCCTTTAGTGGAATTCTAGATTGGAAATACAATAAAATGGAAAAAATTAATTAAAATGAAAAATGTTAGTATTCTAGTATTTAGGTATCATTACAAGACGAAAAACTTATATTTTCCAGCTGCCCGTCACCTCCTGTTCTCTTGGAATACATCCTTTAGTGAAATTCCAAATTGGAAATACAATAAAATGGAAAAAATTAATTAAAATGAAAAATGTTAGTATTCTAGTATTTAGGTATCATTACAAGACGAAAAACTTATATTTTCCAGCTGCCCGTCACCTCCTGTTCTCTTGGAATACATCCTTTAGTGGAATTCCAAATTGGAAATACAATAAAATGGAAAAATTAATTAAAATGAAAAATGTTAGTATTCTAGTATTTAGGTATCATTACAAGACGAAAAACTTATTATTTCCAGCCGCCCATCACCTCCTGTTCTCAAAAAATTCATCCTTTAGTGGAATTCTAGATTGGAAATACAATAAAATGGAAAAAATTAATTAAAATGAAAAATGTTAGTATTCTAGTATTTAGGTATCATTACAAGACGAAAAACTTATTATTTCCAGCCGCCCGTCACCTCCAGTTCTCACAAAATTCATCCTTTAGTGCAATTCTAAATTGGAAATACAATAAAATGGAAAAAATTAATTAAAATGAAAAATGTTAGTATTCTAGTATTTAGGTATCATTACAAGACGAAAAACTTATTATTTCCAGCCGCCCATCACCTCCTGTTCTCCTGGAATTCATCCTTTATGAGAATTCCATATTGGAACTACAATAAAATGGAAAAAATTTACTAAAATGAAAAATGTTAGTATTCTAGTAATTACGTATCATTACAAGACGAAAAACTAATTATTTCCAGCCGCCCATCACCTCCTGTTCTCAAAAAATTCATCCTTTAGTGGAATTCTAGATTGGAAATACAATAAAATGGAAAAAATTAATTAAAATGAAAAATGTTAGTATTCTAGTATTTAGGTATCATTACAAGACGAAAAACTTATATTTTAAAGCTGCCCGTCACCTCCTGTTCTCTTGGAATACATCCTTTAGTGGAATTCCAAATTGGAAATACAATAAAATGGAAAAAATTAATTAAAATGAAAAATGTTAGTATTCTAGTATTTAGGTATCATTACAAGACGAAAAACTTATTATTTCCAGCCGACCATCACCTCCTGTTCTCAAAAAATTCATCCTTTAGTGGAATTCTAGATTGGAAATACAATAAAATGGAAAAAATTAATTAAAATGAAAAATGTTAGTATTCTAGTATTTAGGTATCATTACAAGACGAAAAACTTATATTTTCCAGCTGCCCGTCACCTCCTGTTCTCTTGGAATACATCCTTTAGTGGAATTCCAAATTGGAAATATAAATACTATTGGAAATACAATAAAATGGAAAAAATTAATTAAAATGAAAAATGTTAGTATTCTAGTATTTAGGTATCATTACAAGACGAAAAACTTATATTTTCCAGCTGCCCGTCACCTCCTGTTCTCTTGGAATACATCCTTTAGTGGAATTCCAAATTGGAAATACAATAAAATGGAAAAAATTAATTAAAATGAAAAATGTTAGTATTCTAGTAATTAGGTATCATTACAGGACAAAAAACTTATTATTTCCAGCCGCCCATCACCTCCTGTTCTCACAAAATTCATCCTTTAGTGGAATTCTAGATTGGAAATACAATAAAATGGAAAAAATTAATTAAAATGAAAAATGTTAGTATTCTAGTATTTAGGTATCATTACAAGACGAAAAACTTATTATTTCCAGCCGCCCATCACCTCCTGTTCTCAAAAAATTCATCCTTTAGTGAAATTCTAGATTGGAAATACAATAAAATGGAAAAAATTAACTAAAATGGAAAATGTTAGTATTCTAGTGATTAGGTATCATTACTGGACGAAAAACTTATATTTTCCAGCTGCCCGTCACCTCCTGTTCTCTTGGAATACATCCTTTAGTGGAATTCCAAATTGGAAATACAATAAAATGGAAAAAATTAATTAAAATGAAAAATGTTAGTATTCTAGTATTTAGGTATCATTACAGGACAAAAAACTTATTATTTCCAGCCGCCCATCACCTCCTGTTCTCCTGGAATTCATCCTTTATGAGAATTCCATATTGGAACTACAATAAAATGGAAAAAATTTACTAAAATGAAAAATGTTAGTATTCTAGTATTTAGGTATCATTACAGGACGAAAAACTTATTATTTCCAGCCTCCCATCACCTCCTGTTCTCCTGGAATTCATCCTTTATGAGAATTCCATATTGGAACTACAATAAAATGGAAAAAATTTACTAAAATGAAAAATGTTAGTATTCTAGTAATTAGGTATCACTACAGGACAAAAAACTTATTATTACCAGCCGCCCATCACCTCCTGTTCTCCTGGAATTCATCCTTTATGAGAATTCCATATTGGAACTACAATAAAATGGAAAAAATTAATTAAAATTAAAAATGTTAGTATTCTAGTATTTAGGTATCATTACAAGACGAAAAACTTATTATTTCCAGCCGCCCATCACCTCTTGTTCTCAAAAAATTCATCCTTTAGTGGAATTCTAGATTGGAAATACAATAAAATGGAAAAAATTAACTAAAATGGAAAATGTTAGTATTCTAGTAATTAGGTATCATTACAAGACGAAAAACTTATTATTTCCAGCCGCCCATCACCTCCTGTTCTCACAAAATTCATCGTTCAGTGCAATTCAAAATTAGAAATACAAAAAAATGGAAAAAATTAATTAAAATGAAAAATGGTAGTATTCTAGTATTTAGGTATCATTACAAGACGAAAAACTTATTATTTCCAGCCGCCCATCACCTCCTGTTCTCAAAAAATTCATCCTTTAGTGGAATTCTAGATTGGAAATAAAATAAAATGGAAAAAATTAATTAAAATGAAAAATGTTAGTATTCTAGTATTTAGGTATCATTACAGCACAAAAAACTTATTATTTCCAGCCGCCCATCACCTCCTGTTCTCCTGGAATTCATTCTTTATGAGAATTCCATATTGGAACTACAATAAAATGGAAAAAATTTACTAAAATGAAAAATGTTAGTATTCTAGTATTTAGGTATCATTACAGGACGAAAAACTTATTATTTCCAGCCGCCCATCACCTCCTGTTCTCCTGGAATTCATCCTTTATGAGAATTCCATATTGGAACTACAATAAAATGGAAAAAATTTACTTAAATGAAAAATGTTAGTATTCTAGTAATTAGGTATCATTACAGGACAAAAAACTTATTATTTCCAGCCGCCCATCACCTCCTGTTCTCCTGGAATTCATCCTTTAGTGGAATTCTAGATTGGAAATACAATAAAATGGAAAAATTTAATTAAAATGAAAAATGTTAGTATTCTAGTATTTAGGTATCATTACAAGACGAAAACTTATTATTTCCAGCCGCCCATCACCTCCTGTTCTCAAAAAATTCATCCTTTAGTGGAATTCTAGATTGGAAATACAATAAAATGGAAAAAATTAATTAAAATGAAAAATGTTAGTATTCTAGTATTTAGGTATCATTACAAGACGAAAAACTTATTATTTCCAGCCGCCCGTCACCTCCTGTTCTCCTAAAATTCAACCTTTATTGCAATTCTAGATTGGAAATACAATAAAATGGAAAAAATTAACTAAAATGGAAAATGTTAGTATTCTAGTGATTAGGTATCATTACTGGACGAAAAACTTATATTTTCCAGCTGCCCGTCACCTCCTGTTCTCTTGGAATACATCCTTTAGTGGAATTCCAATGGGGAAATACAATAAAATGGAAAAAATTAATTAAAATGAAAAATGTTAGTATTCTAGTATTTAGGTATCATTACAAGACGAAAAACTTATTATTTCCAGCCGCCCAACACCTCCTGTTCTCACAAAATTCATCCTTTAGTGGAATTCTAGATTGGAAATACAATAAAATGGAAAAAATTAATTAAAATGAAAAATGTTAGTATTCTAGTAATTAGGTATCATTACAGGACAAAAAACTTATTATTTCCAGCCGTCCGTCACCTCCTGTTCTCAAAAAATTCATCCTTTAGTGCAATTCTAGATTGGAAATACAATAAAATGGAAAAAATTAACTAAAATGGAAAATGTTAGTATTCTAGTGATTAGGTATCATTACTGGACGAAAAACTTATATTTTCCAGCTGCCCGTCACCTCTTGTTCTCAAAAAATTCATCCTTCAGTGGAATTCCAAATTGGAAATACAATAAAATGGAAAAAATTAATTAAAATGAAAAATGTTAGTATTCTAGGATTTAGGTATCATTACAAGACGAAAAACTTATTATTTCCAGCCGCCCATCACCTCCTGTTCTCACAAAATTCATCCTTTAGTGGAATTCTAGATTGGAAATACAATAAAATGGAAAAAATTAATTAAAATGAAAAATGTTAGTATTCTAGTATTTAGGTATCATTACAAGTAGAAAAACTTATTACTTCCAGCCGCCCATTACCTCCTGTTCTCACAAAATTCATCCTTTAGTGGAATTCTAGATTGGAAATACAATAAAATGGAAAAAATTAACTAAAATGGAAAATGTTAGTATTCTAGTGATTATGTATCATTACAAGACGAAAAACTTATTATTTCCAGCCGCCCATCCCCTCCTGTTCTCAAAAAATTCATCCTTTAGTGCAATTCTAGATTGGAAATACAATAAAATGGAAAAAATTAATTAAAATGAAAAATGTTAGTATTCTAGTAAATGGGTATCATTACTGGACGAAAAACTTATATTTTCCAGCTGCCCGTCACCTCCTGTTCTCTTGGAATACATCCTTTAGTGGAATTCCAAATTGGAAATACAATAAAATGGAAAAAATTAATTAAAATGAAAAATGTTAGTATTCTAGTATTTAGGTATCATTACAAGACGAAAAAGTTATATTTTCCAGCTGCCCGTCACCTCCTGTTCTCTTGGAATACATCCTTTAGTGGAATTCCAAATTGGAAATACAATAATATGGAAAAAATTAATTAAAATGAAAAATGTTAGTATTCTAGTAATTAGGTATCATTACAGGACAAAAAACTTATTATTTCCAGCCGCCCATCACCTCCTGTTCTCACAAAATTCATCCTTTAGTGGAATTCTAGATTGGAAATACAATAAAATGGAAAAAATTAATTAAAATGAAAAATGTTAGTATTTTAGTATTTAGGTATCATTACAAGACGAAAAACTTATTATTTCCAGCCGCCCATCACCTCCTGTTCTCAAAAAATTCATCCTTTAGTGGAATTCCAAATTGGAAATACAATAAAATGGAAAAAATTAATTAAAATGAAAAATGTTAGTATTCTAGTATTTAGGTATCATTACAAGACGAAAAACTTATTATTTCCAGCCGCCCATCACCTCCTGTTCTCAAAAAATTCATCCTTTAGTGGAATTCTAGATTGGAAATACAATAAAATGGAAAAAATTAATTAAAATGAAAAATGTTAGTATTCTAGTATTTAGGTATCATTACAAGACGAAAAACTTATTATTTCCAGCCGCCCGTCACCTCCAGTTCTCACAAAATTCATCCTTTAGTGCAATTCTAAATTGGAAATACAATAAAATGGAAAAAATTAATTAAAATGAAAAATGTTAGTATTCTAGTATTTAGGTATCATTACAAGACGAAAAACTTATTATTTCCAGCCGCCCATCACCTCCTGTTCTCAAAAAATTCATCCTTTAGTGGAATTCTAGATTGGAAATACAATAAAATGGAAAAAATTAATTAAAATGAAAAATGTTAGTATTCTAGTATTTAGGTATCATTACAAGACGAAAAACTTATATTTTCCAGCTGCCCGTCACCTCCTGTTCTCTTGGAATACATCCTTTAGTGAAATTCCAAATTGGAAATACAATAAAATGGAAAAAATTAATTAAAATGAAAAATGTTAGTATTCTAGTATTTAGGTATCATTACAAGACGAAAAACTTATATTTTCCAGCTGCCCGTCACCTCCTGTTCTCTTGGAATACATCCTTTAGTGGAATTCCAAATTGGAAATACAATAAAATGGAAAAATTAATTAAAATGAAAAATGTTAGTATTCTAGTATTTAGGTATCATTACAAGACGAAAAACTTATTATTTCCAGCCGCCCATCACCTCCTGTTCTCAAAAAATTCATCCTTTAGTGGAATTCTAGATTGGAAATACAATAAAATGGAAAAAATTAATTAAAATGAAAAATGTTAGTATTCTAGTATTTAGGTATCATTACAAGACGAAAAACTTATTATTTCCAGCCGCCCGTCACCTCCAGTTCTCACAAAATTCATCCTTTAGTGCAATTCTAAATTGGAAATACAATAAAATGGAAAAAATTAATTAAAATGAAAAATGTTAGTATTCTAGTATTTAGGTATCATTACAAGACGAAAAACTTATTATTTCCAGCCGCCCATCACCTCCTGTTCTCCTGGAATTCATCCTTTATGAGAATTCCATATTGGAACTACAATAAAATGGAAAAAATTTACTAAAATGAAAAATGTTAGTATTCTAGTAATTACGTATCATTACAAGACGAAAAACTAATTATTTCCAGCCGCCCATCACCTCCTGTTCTCAAAAAATTCATCCTTTAGTGGAATTCTAGATTGGAAATACAATAAAATGGAAAAAATTAATTAAAATGAAAAATGTTAGTATTCTAGTATTTAGGTATCATTACAAGACGAAAAACTTATATTTTAAAGCTGCCCGTCACCTCCTGTTCTCTTGGAATACATCCTTTAGTGGAATTCCAAATTGGAAATACAATAAAATGGAAAAAATTAATTAAAATGAAAAATGTTAGTATTCTAGTATTTAGGTATCATTACAAGACGAAAAACTTATTATTTCCAGCCGACCATCACCTCCTGTTCTCAAAAAATTCATCCTTTAGTGGAATTCTAGATTGGAAATACAATAAAATGGAAAAAATTAATTAAAATGAAAAATGTTAGTATTCTAGTATTTAGGTATCATTACAAGACGAAAAACTTATATTTTCCAGCTGCCCGTCACCTCCTGTTCTCTTGGAATACATCCTTTAGTGGAATTCCAAATTGGAAATATAATAAAATGGAAAAAATTAATTAAAATGAAAAATGTTAGTATTCTAGTAATTAGGTATCATTACAGGACAAAAAACTTATTATTTCCAGCCCTCCATCACCTCCTGTTCTCTTGGAATACATCCTTTAGTGGAATTCTAGATTTGAAATACAATAAAATGGAAAAAATTAATTAAAATGAAAAATGTTAGTATTCTAGTATTTAGGTATCATTACAAGACGAAAAACTTATATTTTCCAGCTGCCCGTCACCTCCTGTTCTCTTGGAATACATCCTTTAGTGGAATTCCAAATTGGAAATACAATAAAATGGAAAAAATTAATTAAAATGAAAAATGTTAGTATTCTAGTATTTAGGTATCATTACAAGACGAAAAACTTATATTTTCCAGCTGCCCGTCACCTCCTGTTCTCTTGGAATACATCCTTTAGTGGAATTCCAAATTGGAAATACAATAAAATGGAAAAAATTAATTAAAATGAAAAATGTTAGTATTCTAGTATTTAGGTATCATTACAAGACGAAAAACTTATTATTTCCAGCCGCCCGTCACCTCCAGTTCTCACAAAATTCATCCTTTAGTGCAATTCTAAATTGGAAATACAATAAAATGGAAAAAATTAATTAAAATGAAAAATGTTAGTATTCTAGTATTTAGGTATCATTACAAGACGAAAAACTTATATTTTCCAGCTGCCCGTCACCTCCTGTTCTCTTGGAATACATCCTTTAGTGGAATTCCAAATTGGAAATACAATAAAATGGAAAAAATTAATTAAAATGAAAAATGTTAGTATTCTAGTATTTAGGTATCATTACAAGACGAAAAACTTATATTTTCCAGCTGCCCGTCACCTCCTGTTCTCTTGGAATACATCCTTTAGTGGAATTCCAAATTGGAAATACAATAAAATGGAAAAAATTAATTAAAATGAAATTAGGTATCATTACAGGACAAAAAACTTATTATTTCCAGCCGCCCATCACCTCCTGTTCTCACAAAATTCATCCTTTAGTGGAATTCTAGATTGGAAATACAATAAAATGGAAAAAATTAATTAAAATGAAAAATGTTAGTATTCTAGTATTTAGGTATCATTACAAGACGAAAAACTTATTATTTCCAGCCGCCCATCACCTCCTGTTCTCAAAAAATTCATCCTTTAGTGAAATTCTAGATTGGAAATACAATAAAATGGAAAAAATTAACTAAAATGGAAAATGTTAGTATTCTAGTGATTAGGTATCATTACTGGACGAAAAACTTATATTTTCCAGCTGCCCGTCACCTCCTGTTCTCTTGGAATACATCCTTTAGTGGAATTCCAAATTGGAAATACAATAAAATGGAAAAAATTAATTAAAATGAAAAATGTTAGTATTCTAGTATTTAGGTATCATTACAGGACAAAAAACTTATTATTTCCAGCCGCCCATCACCTCCTGTTCTCCTGGAATTCATCCTTTATGAGAATTCCATATTGGAACTACAATAAAATGGAAAAAATTTACTAAAATGAAAAATGTTAGTATTCTAGTATTTAGGTATCATTACAGGACGAAAAACTTATTATTTCCAGCCGCCCATCACCTCCTGTTCTCCTGGAATTCATCCTTTATGAGAATTCCATATTGGAACTACAATAAAATGGAAAAAATTTACTAAAATGAAAAATGTTAGTATTCTAGTAATTAGGTATCACTACAGGACAAAAAACTTATTATTACCAGCCGCCCATCACCTCCTGTTCTCCTGGAATTCATCCTTTATGAGAATTCCATATTGGAACTACAATAAAATGGAAAAAATTAATTAAAATAAAAAATGTTAGTATTCTAGTATTTAGGTATCATTACAAGACGAAAAACTTATTATTTCCAGCCGCCCATCACCTCTTGTTCTCAAAAAATTCATCCTTCAGTGGAATTCTAGATTGGAAATACAATAAAATGGAAAAAATTAACTAAAATGGAAAATGTTAGTATTCTAGTAATTAGGTATCATTACAAGACGAAAAACTTATTATTTCCAGCCGCCCATCACCTCCTGTTCTCACAAAATTCATCGTTCAGTGCAATTCAAAATTGGAAATACAAAAAAATGGAAAAAATTAATTAAAATGAAAAATGGTAGTATTCTAGTATTTAGGTATCATTACAAGACGAAAAACTTATTATTTCCAGCCGCCCATCACCTCCTGTTCTCAAAAAATTCATCCTTTAGTGGAATTCTAGATTGGAAATAAAATAAAATGGAAAAAATTAATTAAAATGAAAAATGTTAGTATTCTAGTATTTAGGTATCATTACAGCACAAAAAACTTATTATTTCCAGCCGCCCATCACCTCCTGTTCTCCTGGAATTCATTCTTTATGAGAATTCCATATTGGAACTACAATAAAATGGAAAAAATTTACTAAAATGAAAAATGTTAGTATTCTAGTATTTAGGTATCATTACAGGACGAAAAACTTATTATTTCCAGCCGCCCATCACCTCCTGTTCTCCTGGAATTCATCCTTTATGAGAATTCCATATTGGAACTACAATAAAATGGAAAAAATTTACTTAAATGAAAAATGTTAGTATTCTAGTAATTAGGTATCATTACAGGACAAAAAACTTATTATTTCCAGCCGCCCATCACCTCCTGTTCTCCTGGAATTCATCCTTTAGTGGAATTCTAGATTGGAAATACAATAAAATGGAAAAATTTAATTAAAATGAAAAATGTTAGTATTCTAGTATTTAGGTATCATTACAAGACGAAAACTTATTATTTCCAGCCGCCCATCACCTCCTGTTCTCAAAAAATTCATCCTTTAGTGGAATTCTAGATTGGAAATACAATAAAATGGAAAAAATTAATTAAAATGAAAAATGTTAGTATTCTAGTATTTAGGTATCATTACAAGACGAAAAACTTATTATTTCCAGCCGCCCGTCACCTCCTGTTCTCCTAAAATTCAACCTTTATTGCAATTCTAGATTGGAAATACAATAAAATGGAAAAAATTAACTAAAATGGAAAATGTTAGTATTCTAGTGATTAGGTATCATTACTGGACGAAAAACTTATATTTTCCAGCTGCCCGTCACCTCCTGTTCTCTTGGAATACATCCTTTAGTGGAATTCCAATGGGGAAATACAATAAAATGGAAAAAATTAATTAAAATGAAAAATGTTAGTATTCTAGTATTTAGGTATCATTACAAGACGAAAAACTTATTATTTCCAGCCGCCCAACACCTCCTGTTCTCACAAAATTCATCCTTTAGTGGAATTCTAGATTGGAAATACAATAAAATGGAAAAAATTAATTAAAATGAAAAATGTTAGTATTCTAGTAATTAGGTATCATTACAGGACAAAAAACTTATTATTTCCAGCCGTCCGTCACCTCCTGTTCTCAAAAAATTCATCCTTTAGTGCAATTCTAGATTGGAAATACAATAAAATGGAAAAAATTAACTAAAATGGAAAATGTTAGTATTCTAGTGATTAGGTATCATTACTGGACGAAAAACTTATATTTTCCAGCTGCCCGTCACCTCCTGTTCTCTTGGAATACATCCTTTAGTGGAATTCCAAATTGGAAATACAATAAAATGGAAAAAATTAATTAAAATGAAAAATGTTAGTATTCTAGGATTTAGGTATCATTACAAGACGAAAAACTTATTACTTCCAGCCGCCCATTACCTCCTGTTCTCACAAAATTCATCCTTTAGTGGAATTCTAGATTGGAAATACAATAAAATGGAAAAAATTAACTAAAATGGAAAATGTTAGTATTCTAGTGATTATGTATCATTACAAGACGAAAAACTTATTATTTCCAGCCGCCCATCCCCTCCTGTTCTCAAAAAATTCATCCTTTAGTGCAATTCTAGATTGGAAATACAATAAAATGGAAAAAATTAATTAAAATGAAAAATGTTAGTATTCTAGTAAATGGGTATCATTACTGGACGAAAAACTTATATTTTCCAGCTGCCCGTCACCTCCTGTTCTCTTGGAATACATCCTTTAGTGGAATTCCAAATTGGAAATACAATAAAATGGAAAAAATTAATTAAAATGAAAAATGTTAGTATTCTAGTATTTAGGTATCATTACAAGACGAAAAAGTTATATTTTCCAGCTGCCCGTCACCTCCTGTTCTCTTGGAATACATCCTTTAGTGGAATTCCAAATTGGAAATACAATAATATGGAAAAAATTAATTAAAATGAAAAATGTTAGTATTCTAGTAATTAGGTATCATTACAGGACAAAAAACTTATTATTTCCAGCCGCCCATCACCTCCTGTTCTCACAAAATTCATCCTTTAGTGGAATTCTAGATTGGAAATACAATAAAATGGAAAAAATTAATTAAAATGAAAAATGTTAGTATTTTAGTATTTAGGTATCATTACAAGACGAAAAACTTATTATTTCCAGCCGCCCATCACCTCCTGTTCTCAAAAAATTCATCCTTTAGTGGAATTCCAAATTGGAAATACAATAAAATGGAAAAAATTAATTAAAATGAAAAATGTTAGTATTCTAGTATTTAGGTATCATTACAAGACGAAAAACTTATTATTTCCAGCCGCCCATCACCTCCTGTTCTCAAAAAATTCATCCTTTAGTGGAATTCTAGATTGGAAATACAATAAAATGGAAAAAATTAATTAAAATGAAAAATGTTAGTATTCTAGTATTTAGGTATCATTACAAGACGAAAAACTTATTATTTCCAGCCGCCCGTCACCTCCAGTTCTCACAAAATTCATCCTTTAGTGCAATTCTAAATTGGAAATACAATAAAATGGAAAAAATTAATTAAAATGAAAAATGTTAGTATTCTAGTATTTAGGTATCATTACAAGACGAAAAACTTATTATTTCCAGCCGCCCATCACCTCCTGTTCTCAAAAAATTCATTCTTTAGTGGAATTCTAGATTGGAAATACAATAAAATGGAAAAAATTAATTAAAATGAAAAATGTTAGTATTCTAGTATTTAGGTATCATTACAAGACGAAAAACTTATATTTTCCAGCTGCCCGTCACCTCCTGTTCTCTTGGAATACATCCTTTAGTGAAATTCCAAATTGGAAATACAATAAAATGGAAAAAATTAATTAAAATGAAAAATGTTAGTATTCTAGTATTTAGGTATCATTACAAGACGAAAAACTTATATTTTCCAGCTGCCCGTCACCTCCTGTTCTCTTGGAATACATCCTTTAGTGGAATTCCAAATTGGAAATACAATAAAATGGAAAAATTAATTAAAATGAAAAATGTTAGTATTCTAGTATTTAGGTATCATTACAAGACGAAAAACTTATTATTTCCAGCCGCCCATCACCTCCTGTTCTCAAAAAATTCATCCTTTAGTGGAATTCTAGATTGGAAATACAATAAAATGGAAAAAATTAATTAAAATGAAAAATGTTAGTATTCTAGTATTTAGGTATCATTACAAGACGAAAAACTTATTATTTCCAGCCGCCCGTCACCTCCAGTTCTCACAAAATTCATCCTTTAGTGCAATTCTAAATTGGAAATACAATAAAATGGAAAAAATTAATTAAAATGAAAAATGTTAGTATTCTAGTATTTAGGTATCATTACAAGACGAAAAACTTATTATTTCCAGCCGCCCATCACCTCCTGTTCTCCTGGAATTCATCCTTTATGAGAATTCCATATTGGAACTACAATAAAATGGAAAAAATTTACTAAAATGAAAAATGTTAGTATTCTAGTAATTACGTATCATTACAAGACGAAAAACTAATTATTTCCAGCCGCCCATCACCTCCTGTTCTCAAAAAATTCATCCTTTAGTGGAATTCTAGATTGGAAATACAATAAAATGGAAAAAATTAATTAAAATGAAAAATGTTAGTATTCTAGTATTTAGGTATCATTACAAGACGAAAAACTTATATTTTAAAGCTGCCCGTCACCTCCTGTTCTCTTGGAATACATCCTTTAGTGGAATTCCAAATTGGAAATACAATAAAATGGAAAAAATTAATTAAAATGAAAAATGTTAGTATTCTAGTATTTAGGTATCATTACAAGACGAAAAACTTATTATTTCCAGCCGACCATCACCTCCTGTTCTCAAAAAATTCATCCTTTAGTGGAATTCTAGATTGGAAATACAATAAAATGGAAAAAATTAATTAAAATGAAAAATGTTAGTATTCTAGTATTTAGGTATCATTACAAGACGAAAAACTTATATTTTCCAGCTGCCCGTCACCTCCTGTTCTCTTGGAATACATCCTTTAGTGGAATTCCAAATTGGAAATATAATAAAATGGAAAAAATTAATTAAAATGAAAAATGTTAGTATTCTAGTAATTAGGTATCATTACAGGACAAAAAACTTATTATTTCCAGCCCTCCATCACCTCCTGTTCTCACAAAATTCATCCTTTAGTGGAATTCTAGATTTGAAATACAATAAAATGGAAAAAATTAATTAAAATGAAAAATGTTAGTATTCTAGTATTTAGGTATCATTACAAGACGAAAAACTTATATTTTCCAGCTGCCCGTCACCTCCTGTTCTCTTGGAATACATCCTTTAGTGGAATTCCAAATTGGAAATACAATAAAATGGAAAAAATTAATTAAAATGAAAAATGTTAGTATTCTAGTATTTAGGTATCATTACAAGACGAAAAACTTATATTTTCCAGCTGCCCGTCACCTCCTGTTCTCTTGGAATACATCCTTTAGTGGAATTCCAAATTGGAAATACAATAAAATGGAAAAAATTAATTAAAATGAAAAATGTTAGTATTCTAGTATTTAGGTATCATTACAAGACGAAAAACTTATTATTTCCAGCCGCCCGTCACCTCCAGTTCTCACAAAATTCATCCTTTAGTGCAATTCTAAATTGGAAATACAATAAAATGGAAAAAATTAATTAAAATGAAAAATGTTAGTATTCTAGTATTTAGGTATCATTACAAGACGAAAAACTTATATTTTCCAGCTGCCCGTCACCTCCTGTTCTCTTGGAATACATCCTTTAGTGGAATTCCAAATTGGAAATACAATAAAATGGAAAAAATTAATTAAAATGAAAAATGTTAGTATTCTAGTATTTAGGTATCATTACAAGACGAAAAACTTATATTTTCCAGCTGCCCGTCACCTCCTGTTCTCTTGGAATACATCCTTTAGTGGAATTCCAAATTGGAAATACAATAAAATGGAAAAAATTAATTAAAATGAAAAATGTTAGTATTCTAGTATTTAGGTATCATTACAAGACGAAAAACTTATATTTTCCAGCTGCCCGTCACCTCCTGTTCTCTTGGAATACATCCTTTAGTGGAATTCCAAATTGGAAATACAATAAAATGGAAAAAATTAATTAAAATGAAAAATGTTAGTATTCTAGTATTTAGGTATCATTACAAGACGAAAAACTTATTATTTCCAGCCGCCCGTCACCTCCAGTTCTCACAAAATTCATCCTTTAGTGCAATTCTAAATTGGAAATACAATAAAATGGAAAAAATTAATTAAAATGAAAAATGTTAGTATTCTAGTATTTAGGTATCATTACAAGACGAAAAACTTATATTTTCCAGCTGCCCGTCACCTCCTGTTCTCTTGGAATACATCCTTTAGTGGAATTCCAAATTGGAAATACAATAAAATGGAAAAAATTAATTAAAATGAAAAATGTTAGTATTCTAGTATTTAGGTATCATTACAAGACGAAAAACTTATATTTTCCAGCTGCCCGTCACCTCCTGTTCTCTTGGAATACATCCTTTAGTGGAATTCCAAATTGGAAATACAATAAAATGGAAAAATTAATTAAAATGAAAAATGTTAGTATTCTAGTATTTAGGTATCATTACAAGACGAAAAACTTATTATTTCCAGCCGCCCATCACCTCCTGTTCTCAAAAAATTCATCCTTTAGTGGAATTCTAGATTGGAAATACAATAAAATGGAAAAAATTAATTAAAATGAAAAATGTTAGTATTCTAGTATTTAGGTATCATTACAAGACGAAAAACTTATTATTTCCAGCCGCCCATCACCTCCTGTTCTCAAAAAATTCATCCTTTAGTGGAATTCTAGATTGGAAATACAATAAAATGGAAAAAATTAATTAAAATGAAAAATGTTAGTATTCTAGTATTTAGGTATCATTACAAGACGAAAAACTTATATTTTTTCAGCTGCCCGTCACCTCCTGTTCTCTTGGAATATATCCTTTATTGGAATTCCAAATTGGAAATACAATAAAATGGAAAAAATTAATTAAAATGAAAAATGTTAGTATTCTAGTATTTAGGTATCATTACAAGACGAAAAACTTATTATTTCCAGCCGCTCATCACCTCCTGTTCTCAAAAAATTCATCCTTTAGTGGAATTCTAGATTGGAAATACAATAAAATGGAAAAAATTAATTAAAATGAAAAATGTTAGTATTCTAGTATTTAGGTATCATTACAAGACGAAAAACTTATTATTTCCAGCCGCCCGTCACCTCCAGTTCTCACAAAATTCATCCTTTAGTGCAATTCTAAATTGGAAATACAATAAAATGGAAAAAATTAATTAAAATGAAAAATGTTAGTATTCTAGTATTTAGGTATCATTACAAGACGAAAAACTTATTATTTCCAGCCGCCCATCACCTCCTGTTCTCAAAAAATTCATCCTTTAGTGGAATTCTAGATTGGAAATACAATAAAATGGAAAAAATTAACTAAAATGGAAAATGTTAGTCTTCTAGTGATTAGGTATCATTACTGGACGAAAAACTTATATTTTCCAGCTGCCCGTCACCTCCTGTTCTCTTGGAATACATCCTTTAGTGGAATTCCAAATTGGAAATACAATAAAATGGAAAAAATTAATTAAAATGAAAAATGTTAGTATTCTAGTGATTAGGTATCATTACTGGACGAAAAACTTATTATTTCCAGCCGCCCGTCACCTCCTGTTCTCCTGCAATTCATCCTTTAGTGGAATTCTAGATTGGAAATATAATAAAATGGAAAAAATTAATTAAAATGAAAAATGTTAGTATTCTAGTATTTAGGTATCATTACAAGACGAAAAACTTATATTTTCCAGCTGGCCGTCACCTCCTGTTCTCTTGGAATACATCCTTTAGTGGAATTCCAAATTGGAAATACAATAAAATGGAAAAAATTAATTAAAATGAAAAATGTTAGTATTCTAGTATTTAGGTATCATTACAAGACGAAAAACTTATTATTTCCAGCCGCCCATCACCTCCTTTTCTCAAAAAATTCATCCTTTAGTGGAATTCTAGATTGGAAATACAATAAAATGGAAAAAATTAATTAAAATGAAAAATGTTAGTATTCTAGTATTTAGGTATCATTACAAGACGAAAAACTTATATTTTCCAGCTGCCCGTCACCTCCTGTTCTCTTGGAATACATCCTTTAGTGGAATTCCAAATTGGAAATACAATAAAATGGAAAAAATTAATTAAAATGAAAAATGTTAGTATTCTAGTATTTAGGTATCATTACAAGACGAAAAACTTATATTTTCCAGCTGCTCGTCACCTCCTGTTCTCTTGGAATACATCCTTTAGTGGAATTCCAAATTGGAAATACAATAAAATGGAAAAAATTAATTGAAATGAAAAATGTTAGTATTCTAGTAAATAGGTATCATTACAGGACAAAAAACTTATTATTTCCAGCCGCTCATCACCTCCTGTTCTCACAAAATTCATCCTTTAGTGGAATTCTAGATTGGAAATACAATAAAATGGAAAAAATTAATTAAAATGAAAAATGTTAGTATTCTAGTATTTAGGTATCATTACAAGAGGAAAAACTTATTATTTCCAGCCGCCCATCACCTCCTGTTCTCAAAAAATTCATCCTTTAGTGCAATTCTAGATTGGAAATACAATAAAATGGAAAAAATTAACTAAAATGGAAAATGTTAGTATTCTAGTGATTAGGTATCATTACTGGACGAAAAACTTATATTTTCCAGCTGCCCGTCACCTCCTGTTCTCTTGGAATACATCCTTTAGTGGAATTCCAAATTGGAAATAATATAAAATGGAAAAAATTAATTAAAATTAAAAATGTTAGTATTCTAGTATTTAGGTATCATTACAGGACAAAAAACTTATTATTTCCAGCCGCCCATCACCTCCTGTTCTCCTGGAATTCATCCTTTATGAGAATTCCATATTGGAACTACAATAAAATGGAAAAAATTTACTAAAATGAAAAATGTTAGTATTCTAGTATTTATGTATCATTACAGGACGAAAAACTTATTATTTCCAGCCGCCCATCACCTCCTGTTCTCTTGGAATACATCCTTTAGTGGAATTCCAAATTGGAAATACAATAAAATGGAAA